>OX104111.1:59695863-59941814 GCA_944474755.1 Limnoperna fortunei | reverse complement strand
CATAGGATAATGGGGCTTATTGTTGTCATCTAGTATTTGACTTCTTGATGTTAACTTTTTACAAATAGTTTTCTCAAACGTTAACAATCATTTGTAATATCCCATTTTTGGCATTTTTAGGGTAATTGGAAGCAGTTCTGTTTGACGTACTGTTTTATTCATAATGAAAAAAGATAGTGATACATTTTGTAGATGATACCTTGATTTGTACTCTTATTAGTACCTATCTTCAGCCTTTTTAATATATAGGTGAAAGTGTACAATGTATGAATGTTAAGCACACATCTTCATACGAAATTGCATATGTCCTTTTTATAATGTTTATGTTTATGTGTCTGTCTACTTCTTCAACTTTATACAAATCTTGTCTAAAAACTAAACCAAATGAAACCACCAAACTTTGCCATATGCAAGCATCTATTAGAGTACATGTATCTACCTGTACTTAAATACTTACACTAATGAAAAAATGGTTGCCATGTCTAAAAATTGAACTTAGTGGGTTATCTTAATAGACAGGAAATTCTTTTGCATCACAAGATCTACGAAAACCCTGGGACCATACTGGGACGGTTCCCAGTGCTCGACCCACAGAGCAGCCAAGCGCGTCCCCGGGTGGCGGATAGGGGAGACCCTCTCGTGGGGGGGGGGGGTTGTCAGGTCATAATACGGAAAGCCTGGCCGCAAACCATAGTGGGTAACGTGTTTGGAGAGTGCCACGCTTCTTGCACGATAAAGATCCCTTTTGTAGATTTCGAAAAAGAGTAGGCTCACTGTGGCCGCTACAAAAGGCTAAATTCTCCGACCCTACCCAAAACTCCGTACTTTTCCAGTTGCAGTCCAAATTGTGTCCCATCCCACCCATTATTCAATTGATGTATTGTTTGTAAACTTGTTCCCGTCCTGAATATAGCTGAAATATTGCTCGCTGGACGTAAAGCAAACATCCAATCAATCTACGAAAACCTTCATTGGGTTGAAGTTGTCCGATGACTAGTCATAGCAGTTAGCACCCTTAAAAATGTTAAATTGGCGTTTTTAGTTCACCTGACGTAGGGTCATGTGAGCTATTGCTATCTCTTGGCGTTCATCATCATTGAGGTTAACTTTTCTTTACAAAATCTATCTCTTGGCGTCCATCATCATTGAGGTTAACTTTTCTTTACAAAATCTTCTCTAAAACCACTGAAGGGATTACTTTGAAAATTTGCAAACATCATCAGTAAAATGTCCTCTACCAAAATTGCATAAACCATGACAGCTGACCAACGAACATGGCTGCCTTGGCTAAAAATAGAACAGCCGCGGTCAATAGTTTGTTGGTTATACATGTAGTTTCAAAAGTATAATAGATAGAGGAAATCTGAAGTGAGCCCCCTTCTTCAGCATCAAAAGCTCTACAAGACTCGCCATTTAGTTGAAGTTGTGTGACGATGGCTTGTATAACAAACAAATCCTCAATAAAAGAGAGAGTACCAACGGAAAGGCTATTAAACAAGGGGATCACAAGATTGAAGTCATTTCTTAGATATTTTTAACGGGTCGCCATCGTCACCAATTTAATTAAAATTATATCTTCACTTAGCTCCCCCCTTTTTGCTATTGTCGCCTTGCCGATAATAGCAAAATGGGGGAGCCAAGTGAAGATATAATTTTATTTAATTAGATTGCATCGTCACTTAGTTTGCGGAATATCTGTCTGAAAATTGATTTTTTTCCTTTTGTTTAATCACTTTCTTATGGAATATCACTACCCCTGATTTGACAAACAGGATTTCAACCTGGGAGATATAGCGGTGTCACGCGTGGAGCAGGAGTACATGTACTTGCCCAATTGAAATGACTCCTTTAGTCATTGTCCTTATAAAGAGAACAATTGTTATTTTCATCGTTTTTGTTTGCCTATAACATCTGGACCATAGAAGGTAAAGAAAAAAAATTCAATTGATGAAATGTTCAACTAATTGAGCTGTACAACAGTCTATACTGGATTTGAGCTGTCAGATGACCACCGTCAGGAGTTTTTGCCTTTGTAAGATCAACAATTGCATTTTCAGCCTCTGTTGCCAAGTTATTAAGGTAGTTAGTTGTCAATCTTAATTGACAATGATTGCCAGTTTTCCTATCGCAGGTCGGGGGTTTTCTCCCGGTAATACGGTCCCCCCCCCAAATAAAAAGTGGACGCCATAATATAGTTGAAAAATTCAAAGTGATATGTTAAACTACATTCAAACAAACAAAAATATATTCACAGGTGTTTGACCTAGAACACGAGTCTTAGCATTTAGATAAAAATTGTCAATTGCTGTAATAATCGGCTATTAAAGGGTGTCATATTAGCCGGAGTTTAAGTTAAAATACATATTTATAGTTGCACTGATAGGGAATTTTTACTGTTTAGTCTTGGAATGTTTTTATAAACGTATCAGCTATTTTAGCCAGCGTTTTAAGCATACACATGCGCAATGCAAAATGTGACAGAATAACCATATGTGTAAATTAAGTATGGGTCATTCCAATCTAATTTAAAATTAAATCTTTCACTTAGCTACCCCCTTTGTTATTGTCGCATGACAGTGAAAATAACAAAAAGAGGGATGCTAGTGAAAGATTTAATTTGAATGACATTGAGTACATACGGTTTTATCCGTTTCAAAACAAGTTTAGGCCTTAGTGTGTTTTAGACATATTGAGATATATACATGTGTGTGCGACAGAATCACATCATGTATGCTTTAGCGAGCAACCACTAAATTTTTGAACTTTTTTAATTGGGGGGATGGTGGTTTGGATTGGGGGGGGGGGGGCTAGGGTGAGACGTTAGAACCCCAAAAATAAAAGGAAAAATCAGGTTCAATATATTCGCAAAAAAATTAATAGCTTATTTTTGTAAAAGGAGTTAGCGCGTCAGGCGTAAAGAAAAAAAATATAGTTTAGTTTAACAATCGTTTTGCTTTATCCATTTCTTATCTCATAATGCACCATGTTTCGGAACATAAGATAAAAATCGCATGCCTCATCTATAGTTCCAGGAAACTGAAGATTGTTTTTCTTCTATCAAAATTTCGAACAATTCGTTTAAATCTGGATCCGATGGAACATCCTTATTAAATGAACATAAATTTTTGCATCTTTCTATGACAATATCGTTTAAAGGTTCTGCATAATCCCTGGTGTCTTCTAATTCAGGTGTGGTAAACAGAATACAAGGTTTCCCTGCTGTTTTAAAAGTGCTCTCTTACTAGGAGATAGTTGTCATAGCTTTTTGATATTTCCAGAACACACCCACATGTGTGGGCTACCGGTATAAGCTCAAAACTTGGCATTGGTTGTGTCATTCGAACTTGTATTTGTTTCCCCGAGTAAAATGTCACTTCACGTGTAAAATCGAACAAACATTGTGAGCCTTTCGGGGGAGCATGTTTTTAAATAGCGTTTTAAAAACTCACTAATATCCTTTTCTGTATTTCTTTTGGAAAGTCTAAAGCATTCAGCACCTTTTTATTGTTACCTTATACTTTCGTCTTAAATGGTTTGAAGATCTGTAATAAGCGGTTTCAAATGCCCAACACAGAGCAACAAATATTGGCTTTTGAATTAATGCATGATACGCAACATCAGTTATTACTTTTCGGAAATTTTTCTCACTGGGAAGAATTCTTAATGGGAAGCTGTTCAAAGCATCAATTACTTCATCTTTTGACACACTGTTGAATTCATCTAGTGCCGCTCTAACACACTCTCGATCTACTATTGGCAAATCGTAAAAAAATCGTAAGCCCAAAAATGAACTTATCATTTCATCTTCCGTTGGGGATGTCTTGTAAATACATTGCTCCAAAACATTTTGGATATTTGTATGCAGGTATTTTTCTTGTTTTTAACACAGAGCAACTGCCTTCCCAACAGCCACACACTCTATTTCTTTCATAATATGCACAGTATTAGTATTGCGTTTAAACGCAACAGCATTGCGATTAATCGCAATAGTATTGCGTTTAATCGCAATACTTATTGCGTTCAATCGCAATAATTTTTTCGTTTAATCGCAATAATCTTTGCGTTTAATCGCAATAAGTTTTGCGTTTATTCGCAAAGATTGCGTTTAACCACAATGTTTGCGTTTAATCGCAAAGTATTGCGTTTAATCGCAATGTTTTGCATTTAAACGCAATAAAAAAAGAAATTTACAAAAAAGTGGCCCGAATTAGCTTCCGTATGTTTTAACATGACAGTATTTATTTGTACTAATTACTATCATCGCTAGCGAAGATGACTAATAACTGACAGGAATATTGTATATCTCTTATCACTTTTTCTGTATACTAATAATTATTTTGCTGCTGGCATGCATCCCTACATTTGTAGCCTCTATATCTCTTCGTTCTTTTAACGACTTTTATTTTCTAATACTTCTAGTTATGGATATTCATACCACGTTAGCTATATAAAACTTTGATTAAAACGTTATATATTTCGATTCATTTTCAGTTATCTACATCTCGTTCAACCTTTGTTTCTCATGAGTAGAAATTCATGACTTTATTAGTGTACTTATTTATGTTATGTGACCCTTTATGTATTTACTTTTAGTTGAACATTGAGAAACGTTGCTTTAATACACTGTCATTAATTATAAACAAGAAATAACAGGTGCCAGGTTTGATGAACTCAAATAAATATCAAATTTCAACCTTTCTCATGATTATATTTCTATTTATCGCATTTGTTTTATGACGCAGGACAGCGAACATACGTGTAAAATGGCATCTGACCTGACCCGACCTGAACTAAAATTAAACGACGACACTCACGTCTTAGTTTAGGATAGCTACTGCACCCGGACAATTTTCCAAAACGAGATTGTTTTTCAAAAATGAAAAGAAGAAAATAACCAAGTAAGAAGACGACGTTTTAAAAAGGTATGTTATAATACATGTAATAACAGCAATTATAACTAACACAGACAAACAGACGACATTTATTTGTTCGTTCGTTCATTCATTCATTCTAGGTTGAACGAACAGATGGTTTTTGAGTTTATATTCTGTTGTACTAAGAATTCCTGAAGTTGTGCAATCGACATTGAAATCTTTTCTTACAAAAAATTCGGTATGTTTTAATAACCATTCATCTTTTTGCATTTTTCACAGACAAATTGACTATCAGGAGTTACTAATTAAAAGTAAACTTTGTTGATGGTTACTTTTTTCGGAAACTTAATTGCTGATTGATTTGATTGATTAATTGTTTGATTGATTGATTGATTGATTGTTTGATAGATTTGTTGCAAGTAGTATTTCAGCTGCTGTATATTTAGGACGAGAAAAACACCCCAAACATTGATTGATTTATTTTGATTGATTGATTGATTGATTGATTGATTGATTGATTGATTGATTGATTGATTGATTGATTTGTTGCAAGCAGTATTTCAGCTGCTGTATATTTAGGACGAGAAAAACACCCCAAACATTGATTGATTTATTTTGATTGATTGATTGATTGATTGATTGATTGATTGATTGATTGATTTGTTGCAAGCAGTATTTCAGCTGCTGTATATTTAGGACGAGAAAAACAACTCAAACATTTTAACAAGGACTGCACGTAAATCAGTCGGGGAAATGGTGTGGGTGTAAACTTAATTTTGACTTACACTGTGACAAAAAACTACCTAAGCACTGGTTATAACGACCATATAGTTCTTATATATTAATTTTATTTATTACAATACAAGCTCTATATTAATTTACATAAAGAAACGATTTACAAAGCCATCGAATAAAATCACATCCATACATTATTACGTTCACTGCACACCATAATTTACATTTCCACTCTCTCATAAGATGGAGCCCCGTCATCAGATATTTCCAGATATGACAATACATGAACTTTGGTAAACATTCTTGCACATAAAATTCAACGGTATATCAAAAGGATGGTAGAACTAAAACACAGCTGAGCTCATAAATAATTTTGTCAATCGACCATACACTCTGATACACATCAGCAAGATAATGATTGTAGATATTTGAATCGACCATGGCATTACAAATTGCTGATTAAGATCAAAGGTAATTAAAATAACGATAAATTTCACACTTATGACACACACAAACAAAATATGAAGAATTAAGTAGGGACAGAAAAGTTGTTCTTTTGTAGCTGTTACTGTGCGCTTACATGTTTCAAAATCTACCAAATCCGTTTTTATCGCGCAATGATCGTGGCACAACTAAAGACACCCAGCAACGAGGACCTGAACGAGTTGGGCCATAGAAACTGTCACCTGTAACAATGTTACTTGCTCTGATCGGAAATGGGAACTTTATGTCACCGCAGGGCTTTGTTTTACATAGGACCGGTGGGAAAATATTTAAAACGGCATCTTCTGAAGCAACTGAATGAATATCATTCAAGACATGCGACATATTTATTGGGTGGCGCTCTACAAAGTCTTATGTTCAGATCTGAGATGGCTGCCACTGGCCACATAACACATTTTAACAAAGAACTAAATGGGAAACGTGTTTAAATAGGCTCATGGTCTAAAACCAGAGAAACCAAAAATACCAGGAATATTATGATGGTAAAATAGTCCTCAATGTCCATCTAAATATGCGTGAAGTCCCCTTAGTTACAATAAATATTGTAGCTTGCTCATGTCTGGTAAAAATGAGTGCTTATTTTCTAAAACTAATATAATAAAACGCTTAATTTAACATAGATAAGAAATATAATAAGTTTCACGTGGGAAGTTCATAAGTTTAAAAAATGAGGATAAAGAATAACATCAACTTTCAATTCAATTTGTGTTAAGTAAAAGTTTCTGGAATTAATTCTTTAAAAACACGAGACAAATGTTAAAAGTTGATAACCGTGTTGACCACACTTAATAATGATTAAATATTATTATTTTTTTATATTAGAGGGAGCAATTATTTGGGCATTGGACGTTAAAAAAAATTATACACCCGCTCCCATAGGGGATATGTTGCATGCTGTTTTTGATCTTTGTTTGTTTAAATTTGTTCAGTAGTTTTGTGTGTCAGATCATGTCATATTGTAGTATTTGTTTTCAGACTTCTTCGACTCCTACTTCCTGTTTACTGACAGTCAATATTCAGCCGTCCGTAACCATTTTCCGTCACATTTTTCTCAATAATTATAAATGATACACTACTGAAATTTTGTCGGTAGCTTTGTATGATCATCCCATATTTTGGAATTAATTCTCTTTCGGACCACTACGACTCCTACTTCCTGTTTAACGACTTTACTGTGGGATTTATTTTCAGAGCTCTCCGACGTCTAATGCCAGTTGAACGACTTTGTCAGTTTTTAGCCGTCAGTACCATATTTCACATTTTTGATAATTCTTCTCAGCAATGGTAAGTGAAACAATGCTTAAATTTTGTCAATTGCTTTGTATGATCACGCCATATTGAAGGATTTATTTTCAGATTCATACTTCCTGTTTTACGACTATGTCAATTTTTAGCCGTCCGTAACAATTTTCAGTTCCCATTTTCTCAGCAATGATAAATGATACAAGGGCTGAAATTTTGTTAGTGGCTTTGTATGATCATGAAATAATGTGGGGTTCATTTTCTGACATTTCCGACCCCTACTTCCTGTTTACTGACCTTTTGAACAGGGTATTGTAATTTTCTGTAACATTTTGCTCAGCAAATTTGTGTAAAAGCTTCATAGGATCATGACATACTGTAGGATTTATTATCAACCCGCTCCCAATAAAGGATAGATGTTATACTTTTTTGGTCTGTGTGTGTTTTAAGTTATCATGGTGAAGGTGCGGAGTTATCATCGGGGAGCATTAGCTCACAAAAAAAATGTTACAGTGCTGTATTCCCCATGTATGCTTCATTTATACTCAATTTATGCAATAATTTTATTTTACTTACAAAATCTAAACATTGCCTCTAAATATAGACAGATGTTATTTTTTCCAACTTTGAAGTTAAACTCGGAAAAATTTTACTATCAATAAAACAAAAAAATATTCACCTTTTAATTTTATCCAAACATTGTTAAAACATCATTTCTCTTTTATTTTCAGAAAAGACACAACATGGAGTATAGAGTGAAAAATTTTGAAGAAACCAATGGGAAAAATTTCTCCCCTCATTGATATAATAAAAATTAACAATCAAACCGATGGGAGAAATTTCTCCCATCCTGAATAGCTAATTTCTAATTGATGGGAGAAATTTCTCCCATGATTGTAATACTGAATAGCTAAAATCAAACTGATGGGAGAAATTTCTCCCATGATAGCAATATTAAAAATTAAAATCAAACCGATGGGAGAAATTTCTCCCATGATTGTGCTACTCAAGATGTAACATCAGACCGATGGAAGAAATTTCTCCCACGATTTGAATACTAAACAGTTAAAATCAAACCGATTGGAGAAATTTCTCCTATGTTTTTCTCATCCTGGTGATACATTTTATATACAAATATACGACTAAAGATCAAATTTTGTGATTTCTGTCATGGTTTACATGTAGAATTATTAAAATCCACTCTCATAAGGGATGCACTTTTGACTTTCGCCTGGAAAAGGGAATCAGTAGAATTTCCCTTTTTATTTTGGACAGCGTTTTTTGCTTTTGCCATTGTATCTCTTTTATTTTGATTTGAAAGTTATCTACCTGTTGACTATTAGATCAAACAATTATTAAATTAACTCACATCTGTTTAAATTTTATATTGACATAAACAAGTAATAGTTACACAAATAGGCCGAGTTGACATTTCTTATTGATTATAAAAAAGTTATTATCAAAATCACTTACCTGCCATCGAAGATATTATTAACCGAAACAAGCAAAAACATACTTTGATGTTTAAAATAGATTTTCTTGATCCCATTTTCCTCCTACATATAGTTTGAAGCATTTTTTTTATTTCTCGTCAATTTCTACGCTTCCAAATTGACTTCAGAAAAATCAATAATCACTGTGGGGTCCTTTTTGTTGTGAGACGCTGATTCGTCAAATAAAAAAATACGTCATGACCCAACTACTTTATCTATGACTGTGTTTTGAAATTTCAAGTGTTCGTTCTCTTTATAAATGTATACAACACGTACTTGCCGATATGACAGAATAGTAAACAAAAATGATCAATACAAAAAACCTCAATGAAATAAATGTACTCATTTTAAAATAGTAGGTCACAAAAATTTGAAATAAAACGGTTTTATAGTAAAGATCATGACATAAACAACACAAAATCTGACAATGATAATGATTATTAAGAGTAAAATAAAATCTACCTACACAAACGATTCAAAATGACTAACAGTACAAAGCACAACCATTAAAAAAAGTCCATTTATTACCTCGCATTCCGGTTGACTTTGGCTCTAAAAACCCGTACGTTTTTTTTCAAGCCCACTTCCCTTACGCTTTGTTCGAGTTCAGTGTTAATAATAACAGTTTTTTTGTTAACTTGATGAGAAAGTATTCATTGACAGGTCATTTACATGGTGTATAACAATAAGCGATATATTCTGATAAATTTTGCGTTCTTATTCACAGAAGCAAGTAGTATAACTTAATGTAGTCATTAATATATACAAACCTTCGCAATGTGTAAAGTAAGTGTAATTCTAACAACTTACAACGTCCATGGGTAGATCCTTCTAGTATGGTGTCCGATGGCGAATTTGGGATGCCCTCTCGTTTCGGTTTTTCGTTATAATATGTACGTAAAGCATGACCGCGAACCAAGTCGCGGGTGCTTCTTATTTGAAATGTAAAGACTAATTCGGCATATTGTTTTTCAACTGTTGTTGTCCTTATAGATGAATATGTCAAACGTTTCAATCAATCAGTACAAAATGTCTACAATATAGTTTTCTTAATGACATGTGTATAATGATGTTTAATCAATGAGATACATTTATTTTGCTTTTCTGTGTTGATGAAAATACAACGTATAGACGAACGTTTTAAGACATATTTATTCGATCTATTCTTTGATGCATAATGTAAAATGAACTACCTACCCATATTTTGTCTCAGCTAACTATTTCTGTCTATACTATGCAGTATTTAAAAAAAAATGTTCTAAACATGACAATATATTAAGAGTTATGTTAGACGTTGTGACAAAACAGATTGTCACACGCCAATTTATTAACATTCGATATGGTGGCACACAATTTAACGAAATGCATGCAAATAGTGTTGGATTAGAAACCGTGGTTTTTGAGATGATAGTATCTATCCCCAGTGGAAAGGCTAAATTAGAAAATCTTAACCCAATGGCAAGATATCTTGTCCATTTCGTGGCTCTGTCGATTTGATACTTCTTCCGAGTTCCAGATTTATTAATCACTGAACGTTTGGTAGCCATTGTGTTACGTAACTGCATGTGACGTCAATAACTCGAAATAAGCCAGCGAGACAGAGAAATTAACAAACTGGAAATCAAGAGATATTTCTCTGCGAAAATAAATCGCATTAAATAGGATTTGTGAAGGTCATTAAATAGGAACTTAATTTGTCAGGAATAAATTATAAATATATTGAACAAATCTAAACTCCCTTTTGATGCAAATACGTGAACCTACACTAACTGAAATGGGACCTGTTGTGCAATGTTAACTATAATTACTATAACTATCATGTCTATATTTGGGAAATTCATAAGCCATACTTCAATAAAAAATGTATTTCTATGTCCCAAAACTACACTTACTCCTTATTTTATATGACTAATGGAAACACGAGGATTATTGTTAATGATTTTACGAATGCTTACAAATCTACAGCACCTTTTTTCACTCCTTAGTTTGTGTCTTCACTTATAATTTGTCTCTCCTTTGGATTTGACCTCCTTGTCAAATAATAAGTAAGCACGATTTGTGTCTTATTTTTATCTTAATTCTAAATCTGTTTCATATTATAAAAGCAATATGCACATGTATTAGCTAATGATGGTATTAGGGTTGATATATCAGGCAAACTCCTGCTGGTCTCAGTAAATGAGGTATTTTAGTGTTTATTATATTTGAGTGACAGAAGGCACATGCCTCTGGTTGTCCCAATTTTTCTTTGACCATGGTTTAGTTTGTCTCTGACTTGATTTGTCGTTTTCTGACTATATTTGGTATCTTCGACCTCTGTTTTCTTATAAGTAATAATAAATGTGTCTCCAGTACAAAAGATGTTGCTGTCAATTTGATAGTTTATCATGAATGATATCTATATAGCTTCAACAAAAAACTGTTCCAAACCTATTGGATGGACATAAAAATGGTCCACACAAAATCTTGAATGACAGGTTACTTGTATGATAATAATTTGAAGCATATCTTTGTCATTCAAACGCTCTAGAAACTTTGACTGAACTGTCATAATCGGCATGAACAGACAATAGTCTTTTTGTGGTCAACTAACAAACCAATAACATATTGAGCATATTTCAAGCTGGTTTATAGTTCAAAGTTTATTGCGGTACCATCCAAACGTCACGTTGTGTTACTGGTTAGATTTATCACATCAAGTTGCCACTTCCCGATATAATTGAAATATAGCAATCCAATGTCCTTCAGGTTATGAGCTAATGATTTGAAGAAATTAACAGTGTTGATAGCAAACAAACAAACCGATTAATGTATTATCATCATTGCCTATATTATTATTACTTAATCCTCATACCGTATCAAATCTTGACCTACCACAGTCAGAAGACAAGAAGTGGTTTACAAGTAAAATGCGTGTTACAAACAAACACGCACAAGTAACAGTTAAACGCGTGCTACTAAGCAACACAGGTAACATTGTAAAATGTGTTACAAGAAATGTATGTTTCAGTAGAAGTACATTTAACATAGTAAAGTGTATGTAACAAAAATACGTATTACATCAGATCTTTTCAATTGTTCTTCTATACATCAAGTTACGCTATTGTTAACGTTAGTTTATGTCAGCATTGTGTGAATTGCATTCTGGTCCAAATATCTCCGTACATCTGTTCCAATCTGGTTCTCTGCGTTAACGAAAAACGCACAACATACGATTGTTTGTAGGCATTACCATTGCACATGATACTAATGAAGTATTCCTTGATGCAGTCGTGACTTAACCGTCTACGCATATTTTATCTCCTTCTACGATATTTCTGTCCATTGAACACATGATTTGAGATAACTTTTACAACATATATTGGTATATTGTTATTTGAAGTACCAAAATATCGAAACAATTTTTAAATTTAGATATATAAGTCAATTATTTTGATAAATAAATCTACTGGTTAGACACATAAATCTACTTGTCAGATACAAAAGCATACTTAACCGACTTGACGTAAATAATTGCTCCTTGTGAGATGCATATGTCCTTAGATTAAAAGTATTTATGTATGACAAGAAAAGAGCAAAAACACACAGTTGTGTTTATTTTTCTTGAAAAGATTTGCACCAACTCATTTTTTTAAATTGTGTTCAGGTTACTTATTTTGAGGTTTGTTTAGGTTTCTTTATGATGTGGTGTGTTTGTCTAAATCTGGATTTTATCACAATCCTGTAGTATAAGATACATGATAACCGTTTGATTTTCTTACATTTTACACCTTTTTGTACAAATTTACTTTTATAATATATGACACGTTGCCTTAATTTAATGACAAGTCTACTTATTAAACATATCATGTAAACTATATTATATTTTGTATGAATTGGGTTTAATGCAAATTTCAGCTATTTTTAGCAATATCATACCATACAGTTTTATTGGGTTGTTTATTGTCTTAATGGTGTGGTGTGTCTTTGTCTAAATCTGGGTTTTGTCACAGTCCTGTAGTATTAGATACTTGTTATCGTTTGATTGTCTTAATTGTACACCGTTTGTACAAATTTACTTTTATAATATATGACAAGTTGTCTTAATTTAATGACACGTGGACTTATTAAATATATAATTTACAATACATGTATATTATATTTGTTTTTTGTTTGTTTGTTTGTTTGGGGAGAAAGCCGGAATACCTAGAGAAAACCTAGTACCCTCGTCAATTAAGATTTGAGTCAAACACACACTGCCCGCAGTGAGACTCGAACTACCTTAACCATTCAGCCACGTAGGCCCAACTTTATTATGTGTGCAGAAATAAATGAAGGTAATAACAAAATACCGAACATCAAGGGAACTGTCAAAAAGACAACCCATAAAATCAAATTTAAAGAAACTAGCAAGCTTAAAAATTAACAACCAAACACAAAGCAGGCATTTTAAAGGGAATAGTGGGTTAAACCAGGTTTATTTCATTCCATTACTGAAGTATGTGCGTTAGTTTATTTGATACAAATGGATGGCTATCATATCAGTAATCGGTGTATCCAATAATCATCGTAGCACATTAACTGTGTACTACATTCAAAAATTGGAATTCTATCTGACAAGAGACAACAAGACAATGGGATCTATAGTAAAGCTTATTAAAGGCGTGGACGGGTCGTTTTTCTTCTTGTAAGCTTGATAGAAGTAAGAAATTGTTTTAAAAATCTGTATTCCCGCATCAAGTTCTTGCATACCTGATCAACTGAGAAATGTAAACACCGTATGAATGAGAAGTTATAATATTGCTGAATAGGGGAGGATAATTTTAAATTGCAAATTTTAAATTTTAAAATTAAAATTGTCTCGTTTGTCGAAAATTCTTGTGCTAAAATGACCATTGGTATCATATTTAAGGTGTAAGTATGAAAATAATGTAGACGAAGCTGTTTCTGTGTTTTCTTTAATTTCCAGTTCTGAAGAATATAATAACGGAAGCCAACCCAGTAAATTGAGAGTTGTTTTTCGAAAGGACACCATCAATCTATCTATATGTTAAATTATAATTTATTCTATATTCACGACAAGAAAAATTATAATCAAACAATTCCATTTATGCATAGGTCAAATTCATAATCTGATAAAGACCTCGGCGGCCAAGTGGTTAAGCTCTTTTTTCATCTACTATTGATCGTTGTTGATCAAAACAGCGGTGCGAGTTCTGAGTTTAGAGAAATTGAGATTGATTTTAACCCTTATTGACAAGGATTTTCAGTTTTTCTGCCCAATGTCGGGTTTCGGCGAGTAGTCCTTCTTCCTCTACTACTACAATAAATGGGCGCCATAATATAGATAAAAATTGCTTAAAGACGCGTAACATCAACGTGCGCGAATTCATTTGGTGGAATATAGTTTTAAACGAATCAAATGTTGTAAGAGTAACACTCATAATAGTGAAACGTCTCTATGCATATACTTGTTAATTACATGGTTTTGTCAGAATGGCATGAGGAGAAAGAAGTGTGGAGACAGCAAAATGTCTCCCCTGCATTCCGCATCAGTACATAAAAAATACGTTTCAGCACCACGTAAATAGCATTAAATTATCATTTAAATTATACATTACATGGTTACAGAGGAACCCAAAAAAATTTAACATAGTCGCTGGACAGTGAAATTGAGGTCAAGGTCAGGTGACAAGTGACTGACTGGCAAGTAGTCATCATAGGCTACCACTGGACCAAATTTGATGAAGCTATGGCTTAAGCCTACAAAAATACAAAGCAAAATGTCTAGTGTTGCCGCCGCCGTATATATGTCTCGCCTCCATCGACTATCGTCGCAGGCGAGACAATAATTATCCAACTTTAATACAAATTCTGGTTACTTCTGAACTATTTCTGTTTTACTACATTAAATTTCTTTACACATCATTTGATTTTTAAACAATTTAAAATTTTTTTATCATGCTACTTAAACTGTGATAACACTAACTCTAAGTCAAAGTGGAATTCATGTGAACAAGGCATCATGTGTTTATCTTCTTGCATTAGTTATTAATTAATGGTTTTGGTGAATCAAATATTCCACTAGTAGTTTACTATACCTTCATTTACTTGACTTTTCCCCCCAAATCATTCAGCGTCATTCAAATCATCTCAGGTTGGTGACTTTTGATCGCCGGGTTTTAATAAATGGTCAAATATAACATACAATGTCAAGTAAAATACGTTTTTCAACAAACGTGATTGTAACCTTCGTAAATGAATATTTTATGGAAATTACGCTTACTACAGGTAAATATATTTCAAGCATATAATGAATCCCTTTGTAAATATTTTAAAAAAGAACTTATGAATGTTTCTTTCATTTTTATGCATACTAATAGGATATTAGCAAACAGAATCAGAAATTCTGTGCAAAACTTAATTATCTAAAAAACTTTCTGATTCCATTAAACTACAAGGCACAAGTTGATTTGAAAGCGGAAGACACCTGGAATCCAACCACTTAAAGAAGGCTGTAAGACCGACATATTCTGCAAAACGTATACCCCTTCTGTTTGTTTATCATCTAAACTATGCAATAATCCTACAGCTACCGATGCCCTTGCTGAAAAACATTAAAAAGTTTAGTTAAAAACGAATCTTTATGAATCAGTACCACATTTCGGTCTTTACCGATAGATTAATTTGAGGAAGTCATTAGATCTACTGCCGACTCATTCATCTTTTAACACTACGCATAAGCAAAATTATTATAAATCCATTTTTTTCAATTTCGGCGAACGGATTTGGAATGTTTTACACACAAGATTACCAAGCAAGTTTCACTTAATGACGACCTATTTACTTTGAACCTGGGGCCATGTTTTCGAACTTTCATAAAATAGTTATTACATGTCTTAGGTCTGACTTAAAACAGTCTCAGGACGTGTCTTAGACCTCATACGGAAGGTATCATAAGATTACCCTAGCAAAGATGTCCCAAATCTGTCTTAAGAATTCGCCTAAGAAGCAGAATATATACGTGTGATTAATTAAGAAATTATAAAGTAACCTTTTTTTCTATGTAGACTGCACTTAAAAAAGTAAACCAACGTTTTATAAAAATTAAAAAAATTATATGTATTTCAAATAAACTGTTATAATTAAAACGTCATATGTCTATGTTTTGTGCATTTCAATGTAATTAAATTTTGGCATCTTTTTGAAGATGTCTTAGGACTAAGACATGTTTTAAGACATCTTAGGACAAATCTTTGTCCTAATTCGTGTCACCAGAGATGTCGCAAGTTCTGACATATCCTTATTTTATAATAACATTAGGGCAACGAAATAGGTGTCCTAAGATGGTCTTTAAATTGTATTAATATAAATTTGTTTTAATTTTTATATTTGTACGTTTTAATTTGTAATAAAGCATTAACATACACTAAAATATATAATTCTTATATTATTGCTACAAATGTGTTGAAAACTTATGGATTTGCTGATAGACACAATGAACCTGTATATGTAGATTAAGACATATCTACTTTTGCTAGAACCATGGTAATAAAAGTAGCTGACCAGGCAAGTAAATAAGAGCCATGAAAACAAAAAACAACAAAGTAACTAGATTCAAATAGTTTGCACTTAATATTTATTGCGCCATAAAAGGCAAACTTAATAATTACTACAAAATATAAAAAAATATATTGAACAAACCCAGAAACCCTGTATAAGAAACACGAAGGCTAGCAAAAACTAGGGTCGACCTCAAATGCTCAGGAAAGGCACAGTCTTTGTGACATTAAAAAATCACCATAGTCATGTGGAAGAGTCAAACACGTGGGAGTGGGGAAATACATTAAAAATCAAAAATACATTCCGAATCATCTATAGTCATCAATCCATAATGGCAATATAAAAACCCTACTTGACTATACATTATGAACTGAACACTATGTTGCAAATCCCTAAAAATGATAATGATTGCTTACTGACCTTGTACTATAGTTTTGTTATGTTGTACTTTATGCTCAGCAATTTTTATTTTAGCAAAGGTTTACACTGTTAGTACAACAAAAAGATTTTTACATGCAAGATTATTTATAAATGAATAGTACTCTAGATACTATGACGTCAGTTTATCAGATTATAGTAAATAGAGATCCATGAACTATTCTATGTCAATCAAAAATATAAAATTATACAAAAAAAGGTCCTACGATTCATCATAACTGAATAAAAAACTGAAAGGTTTTATTGTCTACGTCAGTTACATTCTATATCATAAGTTTTACATGAAATTTTAGTCATAAGTTTGTTTCCGGGAGCCTCGATGGCCGAGAGGTCAAGGTAGTTCGTCTACTATTCACCACGTGGTCTGTCAAAACTAAAATTGCGGGTTCGATTCTCACTGCAGGCAGGGTGTACTCGACTCCAATTTTAAATGACAAGGATTGCCAGTTTTCCTACCGCAGGTCGGGGGTACTCCGGCTTCCTCCCCTAATAAAAACTGGACGCCATGATAAAGCTGAAATATTGCTGAAAGTGGCGTTGAAACAACATTCAAACAAACAATATATCCATTTGACGCTTATCATTTTCAAATTTTCTGAATTCCCCAGTGAAATTCCCATTTTCGGTTTTTAGTTCTTTGTATCTCGATAGTTCTTCTAAGTAATTAATGTTAAATTCTTTCAACCTCCTGATTTTCTCATATAATGTGTCGGGAAATGTTTGTTGTTTAGTGTTCAGATGGTTATTTTCTTCAAATTATTTAAAATCATTTCGAATTTAAAATTATTGTTTCGAAGATGTTTGCATTCTATAGTAAAATTAATGAAACATAACGTTTTGCATGCATAACATTTTTATTTTAAATTGAACTTTGCAATTTTAGGTTTTTAAAAATAGACCATTGGGGCAAATCATCCTCCCACGTCAGGGGTTCTGAGTCCGCGTTCGCTCCATCATCATGATGATGGAGCGAACGCGGACTCAGAACCCCTGACTTGGGAGGATGGGGCAAATCCGCTATAGAATGTAGCTTCATTAACCGAGGTGAATCGTAAAGATAGACATAGTACATGTGTACTAGCGTGTGACGATGGAATTTTCAATACGTATTAATCTGAAAGTAATCTAACTGAGCCTTGTTATATATATTAAAAAATTAATTGTCATACAGTCACAGTAGGTAAATTATACACATTCTGCTTATTCAAGATATTACCTTGACTGATAGCGTCTATGACTTGTTAGAAAAAAGTAAAGAAAGAAAGGAACAAGGTTCATGTTCATGTTTGTATGTGTTAACAGGTTGGAACAATCTGTGATTTATAAAGTCTAAAATAGTAGCTACTTATCTATACAAAGTGGACGAATGGTCTGTTACAGATGACTGGAGGCATTCTTTATAAAGAGAATGCAGTGTTTTGAGTGGAATACAGTACAATTTAGTGATGAAGTCCTTGTGGTTTGTTTTAATGTCACAAAGTGAAAACTTCACTGATTGTATGTATAAATTTATTATCTCATTAGTTAGTCTATAATCTTAGGATAATCTTTTGAAGCTGGACAGTTTTAAGTAATAATGCATCCAGAGGGAATACACGTTATCTCTAGAAGGGATTAAGGATTTTTATTTGTTTTGACTAGCCAGTATTAAACTTTATGTGACCACATGTTAAGAATTAATTACCCAAATAATGTTTCCACTTTGAATTTTAATTTGGGAAAGAGAGAACTGATTAGGCTTAGGGACAGTACAGACGTGGGTCTTTGTTAAGAGAGAGATGTCAATTATAATGTATATATTTATACATATGGATGTACATTTTATGTAATAGTATAGAATAAATGTGTATTATGAACGTGATGTCAACTTTGTATTTAGTAATCAGTTACGTTACAAGCAAAGGTTGTGACATTTTTGGTGGCAGCGTCGGGATCGAGAAAGCAATTTGCACCAAGCCTATGGAATATTGAATTTACACAGTATTTACCGTGTGTCGGATGGAACTGTGCCAGAGAAAATACCCAGTCTGTACTGAATTTGGAACGTGTGTCGATCACTGAATTTGGATCGTGTGTAGATCTGATATTTTTTGACTGTGTGTCATTCGAGTATAGGAAATAAACTGTGTCAGTTTATACAGTGTCTCAGTAGGACTTGATGTCAACCGTGTGTCGGACTGGAAATAAACTCGGTGTCAGTTTATACAGTGTCTTAGGAGGACTTGATGTCAACCGTGTGTCGGACTGGAAATAAACTCGGTGTCAGTTTATACAGTGTCTTAGGAGGACTTGACGTCAACCGTGTGTCGGACTGGAAATAAACTGTGTGTCAGTTTATACAGAGGTTTAGCCGGACTGGAAGTAAACAGTGTTGCGGAACAGAAAGCAAACTGTGTCAGTTTTTACCGAACCTGAGTACAAGAGAAGATATCCGTTTGTTGTTTTTAGTGGCAACTGTGAAAAGTTAACTGTCAGAAAAATAGATCTGGCCATTTTAAGTGGATCAAGTAGAACACTGCGCAACAAGACTAAGTGACTGGATGTTCCTGACTAACAGACTGGAATACTGGAATTGGTGGATTAACGTGGTTATTGATGAACAATGACAATTAAAGTTTAATTTTTTGTTTTAATATTTATTTTGAATTATTACTTCGGAAGAGTGACAGTTAAATATTTTCTATTTATTGACTGTAAAGATATACATTTAATTTTCTTTATTTGTTTAATTAATTGATTTAATTTTTATGTGTCTTTAATTATTTTTGTTGGTCATTGAGACATTCCGATCTCTCTGGGGCAAAATATTAATTATCTTTGGCATTATATATACTTTTCAAAATGTCTAAACATTCCGAAGATAACGTTGCAAGTCATTCGAGTGATGAAGATGAGGACACAGTAGAAGTCACCTTTAAACCACAGTTAAGTGATCAAAGTAAAGTAGTATTAGAACAAGAGGCTCCGGATGGTAAAGATGGGATACAAGATATTAAAGGTATGTCTCCAGAAACGCTAACCGCTTACTTTGAACATAAGGAACGTTTATTGGAAAGAAAACAGAGGGCCCAAATGGAACAGATACAACAAAGGCTTAGGCAGGAGCAGGAGCTGGAGATTAGAAAACTTGAATATAAATTAAATTTAGAAAAGCTGAAATATGAAAAAGGCCAAACCCCATCTAAGGAGTCAGATTCTAATGCAATTTATAAGAGTCCAAAGGTTCCGAAATTTGAGGAAGGTCAGGATATTGATAGTTATTTACATACATTTGAGAAATTGGCTGAGGTTTATGAATGGCCAAAAGAAACGTGGGCGACGAGACTTGCTGCTCTGTTGGCTGGGAAGGCTCTAGAAACCTATGCAAGGATGGATCGGGACGATTCTAAAGATTATACTAAAGTAAAGAGGGCAATTCTTAAGAGAAACGAGTTAAACAGTGAAGCCTACCGCAAGAAATTCAGAAGTAGTAGGAGGACTGTGGATGAAACATTTGCAGAGTGGAGCGTGCGTTTGACCAGGTATGTGGACCAGTGGATGGAAGCGGAAGAAATTGGTCCATTTACACAGAAAGAGAATGGTGCGAGTAAAGTAAAAGATTTATTTATTCGTGAACAGTTGTTAGAAAATTCTCCTCCAGAAATAAGAACTTGGTTAAAAGAGCATCAACCAAAATCTGTAAAAGAAATGGTTGAACTTGGAGACAGGTATTTGGCATCCCATTCATATAACTCTGGTGACAGTAAAACCCGGCAGTTTGGGAACAATAACCATGTTCACGACCAGTTGCATAAGAGACTTTCCATCAGAAAGGAAGGAAGCAGGAGATGCTTCAAATGTAATAAAAACGGGCATATAGCGGCAGATTGTAAGTTCCAATTTGCAAAGCCTAAGAGGGAATTTGTATGCAATAAAAAGGAATATGTGGAGTTAGACCCCGAACTCAAAATGTACAGAGAGAAAGGAATTGTAAATGGTCTAGAAGTAGAAATGTCAAGGGATACGGGGTGTACTCAAACGTTAGTTCATGCAAGTCTTGTACCTGAAAGGTTAATTTTACCAAATAGATGGGTTGATATATGTTTAGCCGATGGGAGTAGACGGAGGTTACCAGTTGCAAAGGTACATATAAGTACTGGTAGTAAATCAGGTTACCTTGAAGTGGGTGTGGTGAACACACTTCCTGAAAATGTTTTACTTGGACATGGTTTTTAAAAGAAGGCTTTCATTTCAACAAGAGCACAGGTAAGGAGAGAGAACAATCAACAACAAATTGCATCACTAAATGTTGAAAAGTCTGGGGTAAAACCAAGAAATGTTGATTTATTACAGAACCATCTTAATGAGGGTGATTTGAGGTCACTATTTTCTGATACAGGTCAGATTGTAAACAAAGACACTAACCTTAATGACCAGGAATGTGAAACTGCTGATAAGGGGATTCACACAGCTATTAACATTGATAAGCCAATTACTGATTTAGGTCTAGATGAAATACGTAACCTACAGGGAAAAGATGAAACATTAAGAAAAATATTTGAATTAGTTGAAAACAAACAGATTGAACAGAAGGGGGATGCTAAATTCTTTTTGAGTAATGGATTGTTATTCAGAAAATGGTGCCCAAAGGGGAAAGGTCATAGAATAGAGTACAAACAATTAGTTGTCCCATTTCAGGTCGTAAAGCAATATTGAAAATTGCGCATGACATATCTTTGGCAGGTCATCCAGGTGTTGAGAAAACAAAAGCAGGGTTGTTGCATAATTTTTATTGGCCAGGTGTTTTTGGGGATGTTGCGAGGTATTGTAAAACATGCGTTGTATGTCAGAAGTCAGGTAACCGACCGAGGAATAATAAAGTGCCCCTGGTGTCTGTTCCGTTAGTATCCGAACCATTCAAAAAGGTTGCAATTGACATCATAGGTCCATTGCCTAAAACCAAGAAGGGTAATAGGTACATTTTAACGTTGGTTGATTATGCAACAAGGTACCCAGAGGCTGTAGCACTGTCTACAATAGACACTGAGACTATTGCAAATGACTTCAATATTTTTAGTCGTGTTGGATTACCAGATGAAATTTTGACAGATCAAGGTTCAAATTTTACCTCTCAGTTGATGAAAGATGTGTGTCAGTGTTTGTCAGTGAAGAAGTTGCGGACCACCCCTTACCATCCTATGTGTAATGGATTGGTAGAGCGTTTTAATGGAGTCTTGAAGAGCATGTTAAAGAAATATGTGTCAAAACAACCAAGTATGGGACACATATCTGCCATATCTATTATTTGCATATCGAGAGGTTCCACAGGCGTCGACTGGCTTTTCACCATTTGAACTGCTTTATGGACGGAAGGTAAAAGGCCCTTTAGGGTAAGTATATGATACATGGACTAAGGAGTACAAAGAGGACGAAAACTTAGTCAAGTATGTTCTAGAAATGAGGGATAAACTGTCTTCAATGGCTGAAGTGGCCCAGGAGAATATGAAGCTGCAGCAAGAACGGCAAAAATATGATTATGATAAAAAGTCAAGGATGAGTTCTTATACTGTTACCTAGTGAATCAAGCAAACTTAAAGCCACATGGAAAGGTCCCTTCACCATAGTTAGAAAAATTAATGATGTCGATTATGAGATAAGAGTAGGAGGAAATAAAGGAATTCAAAGTTATCATGTGAATATGCTGAGAAAGTGGGAAGATAGAGGGAGTGCATTTCTCTGTATGGAGGAGAGTAGTGTGAGTTCTGAAGATGTCCCTTGTCTTCCATCGCAAAGTTTTCAGCAGGAGACATGGCAAGATGTCCACATCGATGAATCCTTAAATGGTAAACAAAGGCAAGAGGTTATTGAATTGCTTGAAGAGTTTCAGGATATTTTTACAGATTTACCAGGAAGGACCAACGTAATTGAACCTGATATACAATTAGTTGGAAACGAAATAATCAGGCAAAAACCGTACCGTCTACCAGAAGCAAAGAAGGAATTTGTAAGGAGAGAAATAAACCAACTGTTAGAGCAAGGTATCATTGTTGAATCCGTAAGCTCATTTGCTTCCCCAGTAGTATTAGTCCCAAAGAAGGACCAAAGCACGAGAATGTGTATTGATTTTAGGAAGTTAAACAAAGTAACCAAATTTGATGCTTACCCCATACCGAGGATCGATGACTTGCTTGAGGAAGTTAGCAGAGCACATTATATTACAAAGCTTGATTTCTCTAAAGGGTATTATCAAATTCCCTTATCCGTGGGATCGAGAGATAAAACTGCATTTATTACACAATTTGGTTTATATGAATTTACAGTTATGCCTTTTGGATTAGCATCTGCACCAGCCAGCTTTATGAGGCTGAATGACCGTGTATTATCAGGTGCTAAAGATTATGCTCATGCATATTTTGATGACACCTCCATATTTAGTCAAACATGGGGAACACATATTCAGCATTTGCGTGATGTTTTCGGGAGAATAAGACAAGCAAATTTAACTATAAAACCAAGTAAATGTCATATAGGTGATTTGATATGTTCTAATATAAAAAAGAAACAAAGTCTTGTTAAGCTAAATGACTTTACACTAAATAAGACTTTATATTCAAAATTAGTTTTACTTTACGTCGCAAGAACGCGAAAATTTTACGTACTAGTTTACTTTTTTGAACTAGGATCGATTACAAAATTACACCACAACCCCCTACGTATTTTTTAATTTATTTAAAAAATATATATCTATTTATTATATTTTTCGTCAAGACAAAATATATTTGATATAAGTTAATAAACAAAGCCAGGTTAAACAATTTGTCTTAAAGAACTATTAATAATACAAAGAACATAAGAAACGCAAAGACATGCTATGAAATCTCATGTTGTTAGCTGGTCATAAGACATTGCCACAGTTTTTATATTCTTTGAAGAGAAAACCAAAAAACATTTTTGATACTGGATTATTATTTTTCACTGGAAAGACCACGCCTAGTGTATTCTCTTACGACTCAAGGTACACTTTCGTGGTAAATATTGCCCACATGGCGGCACACATATACAATATTTTACCACCTTTTAATATTGTTCGGATTAGAGCGCCACTGATGAGTCTTCGTCAAACGAACCGCGTGTCTGGTGTAGTAAATTCTATTTATCTTAGTTTCTGAGATCATCATTTTAATCGAAATAATGTAGTTATTTACGAGTTCAACTTAAAAAATGAAATCACCAACATGTTTTTTTCTGAAATTGCTATATGATCATATATTATCAGTACCTTATTTTGTTAGAAAGCCGTCAGAAAAACATATACAAACTTGATTATTTGTCGAACCAATTTGTATTCTTAAAACTGTTTATATATGTATATATTGCACATATTTTATCCATACATTTTGCTGCTAATTTGAATATTTAGAACCACTTGAAACTGTTTTGGTAACTTTATAAACAGTCAATTAATATTAACATACTAAAAGTTTAAAAGCTCAAAAACTATATAAAGACCTCAACTACACTACACGTATAAACTTCCCGTGCCTGTACTGTAGTACTACAAAATATTAGTCTTATAAAAGTATTCATGTTTTCATGAATTCAAAGGTAAACTATATATGAACAAAATGCATGAAGTTCAAATTATGCAAAGCTATGGAATGTGAGGTCAAAAAGTTAACATCACACATTTGTAATTCAAAACTGTAACAATTGTTTTTAAATAATGTTAAAACCGTTGCATTTGTAACGAAAAACATGTTTTCTTATTGACAAAGACTGCGTGTGTAGTTATTTACTTTAAGCAACACTTGATATTTAATTTTCTTGCTTCCAGTTGCATTCATCTACACACACATACACCTAGACGACCGTGTTCAATACAAAAAAGGATATAAACCTTTATAAAATACAGTGATTATAAAAGTCAATTTAGACTGGTATTCTTCCTTTTGTAAATAAACTAGATATTAACAAGGTCAAAATATAACCGAATAAATATTTAGTGAAGCAAATATATAAGTGGGGATTTTATCCTGATGTAATTACAAAAATTTGCAAAGTCATATTGACGTGGTTGGTAAATTTATACATTTAAAATAATTATACCCTTATAATATATTCTTTGAATTAAAGTCAATTCGTACTATACAATATTAATGACAAAAGTTGTTTGTCGAATTTGTACTGATAGGTAAACTATATTAGTCCTAAACTGAATCAAGGCCATTTTGTTATTGGCAACAATGTTATAGGAAGTTTATTATTGAAAGACCTAAAATTGTTCGCAGCAGTAGACCGTATGACATAAACCAAAATAATACATTAAATATCAAGTAGGTACTATAATAGTCATATTTTATATATATGCGCTTTATCCTAGGGATAAATTTATGTAGTTAGTGCTATTATTACAGTGATAAACGTATAATTTAGTCATTTTTATTGAATAAATACCTTTTCCATTTTATTATGGTGTTAGACTGGCGATTATGGTAGTTGCAGAAGCACAAAAAGTTAACTCAAGAAAAATGAATATCATATTTAAACAGGGACAGTCTATACCAGTATTGACTGTCCCTGTTTAAATATGATATTTAAACTGATTTAAATAAACGTTTTTAGATTCGAATACCGAAAAGGAAATAAATGTCTTATATATGTTCCTGATTATACGCCGTAACATTAAAACTGTTCTAAGAAATTCTCCTTTATGTACTAGTTTCACGTGCGACCTTTGAATCTTTCCATAACAGGTATAAAGAATGGAAAATGGCAGGTTTCCATTAAATGTTATTAAGTCGTTCGTTTTGGCGACTTATTGTTTTTGCACTGTTTCTTATTATTATTATTATTATTATTATTATCATTATTATAATAATAATAATAATAATAATAATAATAATTATTATTATTATTATCATTATTGCTGCCAAGAAAGTTTGGGACACATATTGTTTTTGCTCCGTTTCTTATGGCTCCCAAACGAAAGTTTGGGAGACATATTGTTTTTGCTCTGTTTCTTATTATTATGGCTCCCAAACGAAAGTTTGGGAGATATATTGTTTTTGCTCCGTTTCTTCTTATTAAGTCGCCCAAAACGAAGTTTTGGCGACTTATTGTTTTTGCACCGTTTCTTATTAAGTCGCCAAACGAAGTTGTTTAAGTCGTTCGTTTTGGCGACTTATTGTTTCTGCACCGTTTCTTATTAATAATAATAATAATAATAATAATAATAATAATAATAATAATAATAATAATAATAATAATAATAATAATAATAATAATAATAATATTATTATTATTATTATTATTATTATTATTATTATTATTATTATTATTATTATTATTATCATTATTGCTCAAAAACGAAAGTTTGGGACACATATTGTTTTTCCTCCGTTTCTTATTATGGCTCCCAAACGAAAGTTTGGGAGACATTGTTTTTGCTCCGTTTCTTATTATTATGGCTCCCAAACGAAAGTTTGGGAGGCATATTGTTTTTGCTCCGTTTCTTATTATGACTCCCAAACGAAAGTTTGGGAGACATATTGTTTTTGCTCCGTTTCTTATTATTTTTTTTTCTTCCGCTTTCCGCCAAAATTTTGTCCGACCGTTTTCTCGGAGACCGTAAATTGGATCAATATGAAACTTCACCCAAAAATAGGTCATGACCTGAAGTGGTGCATGCCAGTTTTAAAATTTTGAAATTGGCGGCCATATTGAAATGGTGGCCATTTGGAAAATGAGAAAAATCCTTAAAAATCCAAAAATTAACCGATTTCAATGAAAATTGGAATATAAGTAGTTTATGTTATACCGCACCATATGACGCACATGTCGACCTTTTTTGGCGGCCATTTTGAATCCAAGATGGCCGCCAAAAATTCAAAATGCTCAGAATCGCATGATACTTGGCTTTTAGGTAGATTACCATGTTGCGATCAGAAGTTAGTCATCAAAATTTGAATTTGAACACAACGGCCATCTTAAAAATGGCGGCCATTTTGAAAATGAAAAAAAATCCTTAAAAATCAAAAAGTTTACGTATTTTAACGAAAATTGGTACATAAGTAGAATATGTTATACCACACCATATGATGCACATGTTGACTTTTTATAGCGGCCATTTTAAAACCAAGATGGCCGCCAAAATTCAAAATGCACGGAATTACACGAAACTTGGTTTTTAGATAGATTACCATGTTGCGATCAGATGTAAGTCATCAAAATTTGAATTTGATCATTGCGGCCATCTTAAAATGGGACCTTTTTCAATTTGAAAATAAATCCTTAAAAATCCAAAAGTTAACGGATTTCGCTGAAAATTGGAATATAAGTAGAGTATGTTATATCGTACCATATGACGCACATGTCGACTTTTATGGCAGCCATTTTGAATCCAAGATAGCTGACAAATTTGGAAAATGCTTCGATTTGCACGAAACTTGGTTTCCTGGTAGATAAAGTTGCTGTGAATGGATGTCTGAACTCCAGTGTCCACGGGGGTCGTTTGGGAGCCAGTTATGATCCATAATATCATAATCATGTTTAATTATTATGGCTCCCAAACAAAAGTTTGGGAGACATATTGTTTTTGCACCGTTTCTTATTATTAAGTCGCCCAAAACGAAGTTTTGGCGACTTATTGTTTTTGCACCGTTTCTTATTATTATTATTATTATTATGGCTCCCAAACGAAAGTTTGGGAGACATATTGTTTTTGCTCCGTTTCTTATTATTAAGTCGCCGACCACGAAGTGTCGGGCGACTTATTGTTTTTAATCCGTTTCTTATTATTATTATTATTATTTTCATATTTCTTATGTTTTCCCCTCGCAATGTTGTCCGCTCGTTTTCTCGCTCATCTTTTAACCGATCGAAATGAAACTTGGCCAACTGAAAGCTCATGTTATGAAGTTGTGCTCTTGACTTTTAGTTCCCTCTACTCGGTCAAAAGTGCGGAACGGGAGGCGACTTCAACGTTTCGGGAAACGTAAATTTTAATTATTAAGTCGCCGACCACGAAGTGTCGGGCGACTTATTGTTTTTACTCCGTTTCTTATTATTATTATTATTATTTTCATATTTCTTATGTTTTCCCCTCGCAATGTTGTCCGCTCGTTTTCTCGCTCATCTTTTAACCGATCGAAATGAAACTTTGGGAACATGTTAAGGGTGACCTGAAGTTGTGCAATCCACTTTTGAAATTTTCAAAATGGCCGCCATTTTGAAAATGGCCGCCGTTGAAAAACATGACGGCCGTTGTCAGATCTCAGTAATTGCCAAAGCAATTTCAATGAAAATTGGTATACTGGTACAGCTAACTATCCCGAGCATTTTTGCAAAAAAAAATTTGACGCGGCCGACATTTCAAAATGGCCGCCATCCGAACACCACCCCCCTAAAAATGTAAAAATTTAAACGTCATCCGATTTAGACGAAATTTGGTATACAGGTAGCTTATGATACCCTAAGTGTGCCACTATTTAAAAATTTTCTGTCCGACTTCCGGTTTCAAAATGGCGGCCATTTTACTGCAGGAAAAAGTCAACTTTGTCCGATTTCAACAAAATTTGATTTCTAGGCATATTTTAATGTACTGATTTGAATGAAATACTATCCATGGGGATCAAAAGTGCGGAACGGGAGGCGACTTCAACGTTTCGGGAAACGTAAATTTTAATTATTATTATTTTTATTTTTTTTTTCTTCCACTTTCCGCCAGAATTTTGTCCGGCTGTTTTCTCGGAGATCGTAAATTGGATCCAAATGAAACTTCACACAAAAATAGGTCATGATGTGAAGTTGTGCCTTTCACGTTTAAAATTTTTAAATTGGCGGCCATTTTAAAAATGAAAAAAATCCTTAAAAATCCAAAAGTTAATGGATTTCCATGAAAATTGAAATATAGGTAGGGTATGTTATACCGCACCATATGACGCACATGTTGACCTTTTTTGGCGGCCATTTTGAATCCAAGATGGCCGCCAAAAATTCAAAATGATCGGAATCGCACGAAACTTGGTTTTTAGGTATATAACCATGTTGCGATCAGCTGTTAGTCATCGAAATTTGAATTTGAACATTGCGGCCATCTTAAAATGGCGGCCATTTTGAAAATGAAAATAAATCCTTAAAAATCCAAAACTTATCGGATTTTAATGAAAATTGGAATATAAGTAGAGTATGTTATACCGAAGCATATGAAGCACATGTCGACTTTCAATGGCGGCCATTTTGAATCCAAGATGGCCGACAAAATTGAAAAATGCTCCGATTTGCACGAAACTTGGTTTCCTGGTAGATAAAGTTGCTGTGAATGGATGTCTGAACTCCAGTGTCCACGGGGGTCGTTTGGGAGCCAGTTATGATCCATAAGATCATAATCATGTTTAATTATTATTTTTTTTTTCTTCTCCTTTCCGCCAAAATTTTGTCCGACCGTTTTCTCGGAGACCGTAAATTGAATCATTATGAAACTTCACCCAAAAATAGGTCATGACTTGAAGTGGTGCCTTCAGGTTTTAAAATTTTGAAATTGGCGGCCATCTTGAAATGGCGGCCATTTTGAAAATGAAAAAAATCCTTAAAAATCCAAAAGTTAACGGATTTCGACGAAAATTGGAATATAAGTAGAGTATGTTATACCGGACCATATGACTTACGTGTTGACTTTTTATGGCGGCCATTTTGAATCCAAGATGGCCACCAAAATTTCAAAATGATCGGAATTGCACGAAACTTGGTTTTTAGGTAGATTACCATGTTGCGATCAGATGTTAGTCATCAAAAGTTGAATTTGAACACAGCGGCCATCTTAAAATGGCGACCATTTTGGAAACGAAAATAAATCCTTAAAAATCTAAAAGTCAACGGATTTCAACGAAAATTGGAATATAAGTAGAGTATGTTTACCGCACCATATGACACACATGTTGACGTTTTATGGCGGCCATTTTGAATCCAAGATGGCCGACAAAATTGAAGAATGCTCCGATCTGCACGAAACTTGGTTTCCTGGAAGATAAAGTTGGTGTTAATGGATGGCTGAGCCTGACGGTCAACGGGGGGCGTTTGGGAGCCAGTTATGATCCATAAGATCATAATCATGTTTAATTATTATTATGTCTCCCAAACGAAGTTTTGGGAGACATATTGTTTTTGTCCGGTTTCTTATTATGTCTCCCAAACGAAGTTTTGGGAGACATATTGTTTTTGTCCGGTTTCTTATTATTATTCTTCTTCTTTCTTTCTTTTTTCTTTCCGTTCAATCTTGTCCGCACATTTTCTCAAAGACGCAATGTCCAATCAAGATGAAACTTTGGGAACATGCTTAGGGTGACCTGAAGTTGTGCAATCCACTTTTGAAATTTTCAAAATGGCCGCCATTTTCAAAATGGCCGCCGTTGAAAAAAAATGACGGCCGTTGTCAGATCTAAGTAATTGCCAAAGCAATTTCAATGAAAATTGGTATACTGATACAGCTAACTATCCTAAGCATTTTGGCAAAAAAAAATTTGACGCGACCGACATTTCAAAATGGCCGCCATCCGAACACCACCCCCCTAAAAATGCAAAAATTTAAACATCATCCGATTTAGACGAAATTTGGTATACAGGTAGCTTATGATACCCTGAGTGTGCCACTATTTAAAAATTTTTTGTCCGACTTCCGGTTTCAAAATGGCGGCCATTTTACTGCAGGAAAAAGTCAACTTTGTCCGATTTCAACAAAATTTGATTTCTAGGTCCAATCAAGATGAAACTTTGGGAACATGTTAAGGGTGACCTGAAGTTGTGCAATCCACTTTTGAAATTTTCAAAATGGCCGCCATTTTCAAAATGGCCGCCGTTGAAAAAAAATGACGGCCGTTGTCAGATCTCAGTAATTGCCAAAGCAATTTCAATGAAAATTGGTATACTGATACAGCTAACTATCCCGAGCATTTTTGCAAAAAAAAATTTGACGCGGCCGACATTTCAAAATGGCCGCCATCCGAACACCACCCCCATAAAAATGTAAAAATTTAAACGTCATCCGATTTAGACGAAATTTGGTATACAGGTAGCTTATGATACCCTGAGTGTGTCACTATTTAAAAAATTTTTGTCCGATTTCCGGTTTTAAAATGGCGGCCATTTTACTGCAGGAAAAAGTCAACTTTGTCCGATTTCAACAAAATTTGATTTCTAGGCATATTTTAATGTACTGATTTGAATGAAATACTATCCATGGGGATTATAGTGGCAATGGGGGTTCGTTTGGGAGACATTCTGTGTTGGCATCCCAACACAATCAGCACTAGTTATTATTATTTTCATATTTCTTATGTTTTCCTTTTTCCCCTCGCAATGTTGTCCGCTCGTTTTCTCGCTCATCTTTTAACCGATCGAAATGAAACTTTGGGAAAATAATAAGGGTGACCTGAAGTTGTGCAATCCACTTTTGAAATTTTCAAAATGGCCGCCATTTTCAAAATGGCCGCCGTTGAAAAAAAATGACGGCCGTTGTCAGATCTCAGTAATTGCCAAAGCAATTTCAATGAAAATTGGTATACTGATACAGCTCCCTATCCCGAGCATTTTTGCAAAAAAAAATTTGACGCGGCCGACATTTCAAAATGGCCGCCATCCGAACACCACCCCCCTAAAACTGTAAAAATTTAAACGTCATCCGATTTAAACGAAATTTGGTATACAGGTAGCTTATGATACCCTGAGTGTGCCACTATTTTCAAAATTTTTGTCCGACTTCCGGTTTCAAAATGGCGGCCGTTTTAAAGTTTTACAAAATGGCGGCCGTTGTCAGATCTCAGTTATGGCCAGAGCAATTTCAATGAAAATTGGTATACTGATACAGCTAACTATCCTGAGCATTTTTGCAAAAAAAATTTTTTGTCCGACTTCCGGTTTCAAAATGGCGGCCGTTTTAAAGTTTTCTCGTTTACTCGCTCATCTTTTAACCGATCGAAATGAAACTTGGCCAACTGAAAGCTCATGTTATGAAGTTGTGCTCTTGACTTTTAGTTCCCTCTACTCGGTCAAAAGTGCGGAACGGGAGGCGACTTCAACGTTTCGGGAAACGTAAATTTTAATTATTATTATTATTATTAAGTCGCCGACCACGAAGTGTCGGGCGACTTATTGTTTTTACTCCGTTTCTTATTAAGTCGCCGACCACGAAGTGTCGGGCGACTTATTGTTTTTACTCCGTTTCTTATTATTAAGTCGCCGACCACGAAGTGTCGGGCGACTTATTGTTTTTACTCCGTTTCTTATTATTATTATTATTAAGTCTCCCAAACGAAGTTTGGAGACTTATTGTTTTTACTCTGTTTCTTATTATTATTATTATTATTCTTCTGGTTTCCCCGTAGAGATTTCCGACACTTTTCTCAGAAACCGTAAATGGGATCAATTTGAAACTTGGTAGGATGTTAGACCCTATTGGCTAGATGTGCAATCATCTTTCGGAATTTCCAAGATGGCCGCCACTTTCAAAATGGCCGCCATTTAAGTTTTCCCGCCAAAATGCAGTTCCCGGAGAACCGCCAGATGGATTTCGATGAAACTTGGTATGTAGGTTCAGCATAGTGGTCTTGATTTATTTTTGGCAAAAAATCGCGCGCGAACCGGCCGCCATTTTCAAAATGGCCGCCGAATCGCCAAAAATTCAAGTTTGTCGGATTTCAACGAAAATGGGTTTTAACAGTAAATTTGGTATGCCGAGTCCAATGGTCAACTCAGAATTTTTATACGACGCGCCATTTTTTGTAAAATGGCCGCCAAAGTTGCCAAATGGGCAAAAATTCAACATTGTCATAATTCAACGAAAATAGGTTCTAAAAGTAAATTTGGTATGCCGAGTTCAACGGTACACTCAGATTTTTTATACGACCCGCCATTTTTTTAAAAATGGCCACCAAAGTCGCCAAATCGGCAAAAATTCAACATTGTCGGAACTCAATGAAAATTGGTTCCTAAAGTAAATTTAGTATGTCGAGTTCAATGGTCAACTCAGAATTTTTATATGACGCGCTATTTTTTGTAAAATGGCCGCCGAAGTTGCCAAATCGGCAAAAAATCAACAACGTTGGAATTCAATGAAATTGGGTTCTTAAAGTAAATTTGTTATGGCGAGTTGAATGGTGCAATCAGAATTTTCTTACACTATTTCTTCGTTTTCCCCTTCTTATTATTATTAAGCCCTCTGAATGTTATAAACTTAATTATAACTTGAAAAAGGTTGAAATCCCCTTCATTAAACCAGATATATATTCTCTGTCCCTAGCACAACATTTATTCGCCAAAGTTGCCGAATCTGCAAAAATTCAGCATCGTTGGCATTCAACGCAATTGGGTCATTAAAGTTGCTTGGTTATTTTTTCTCAGGTTACAAAGAATATTATCTTAAAATGATAAGAAAATGTTTGCAAAAGACTTTATGGTTCGAAGTTGTCATATGGCTCCTTGTAGGAGTTATCTCTCTTGAAATGTCAAAAAAAGCGATTTTTTGGGGTTTTTTGCCTTTAACTTGAGAACGATAGTAGATGAAGAAAAACTTTTACTTGCTGAAATGCTCAGCTCATCAAGCTCTACAAAAGTCTCCATTGGTTTGACTTTGTCAGACTGCTTCTTGTAATAGTTATCTCTCTTGAAAAGTCAAAAATAGCGATTTTGGGTGTTTTTTGCCTGTAACTTGAGAACGATAGTAGATAGAGAAAAACTTTCAATTGCTGAAATGTTCAGCTCATCAAGCACTACAAAAGTCTTCATTGGGCCGAAGTTGTCAAACAGCTCCTTGTTGTATAAGCTATTGCTCCTTGATAGCAAAAATTCCAGGTCAGCGATACAGGACCCTTAGGGCCTCTTGTTTCTTGTGTCTGTTTAATATGAAGCATTGATGGTAGACCATTGATATGTTGTCTGCAGTTACATATTAGCATTTGTCTACATCAATTGCAATAGCATTTCAATGTTCATATGTATGCCCCTGGCGTCACGCTCCACTTACTTTATTTTTGTTATTCTCTTTTAGGCAAACGTTCATGTGGGACAGGTGAAACATGTCTGTGTCAACAGAATACCAGTAAAATTTGAAAATTTACCATTTTTTTCAATTTTATTAGAATTTGAAATCTAGGTGAATAGCAACCTGTAAAGTCAAATATAAGGTGATTCACAGGCTGCACAGGACTATCAGTAACTTCGTTTGGGAGACTTCACGTTTCGCGAAACGTAAATTTTAATTATTATTATTATTATTCTTTTCCACACATTTTTCTTAATCGTGAACTTGTCCGACACATTTTTTGAAAACGCTTTGACCAATCAAGATAAAACCTGATGAGGTGGGTGGAGGGTCACTCAGAGGTGTGCCATCCACTTTTGAAATTTTCAAAATGGCCGCCATTTTCAAAATGGCCGCCGTTAAAGATTTTTGGCCCCCTCTCAGATCTCGGAGATGGCTGGATGGATTTTAATGAAAATTGGTACACTGGTAGAGTTAACCATCCTGAGCAGTGTGGCGAAAAAAAAATTTGATGCGAACGCCGCCATTTTAAAATGGCCGCCGTTTTACCACACCCGCCCCCAAAAACATCAACTTTGTCCGACTTCAACGAAATTTGATTTCTAGAGGTATTTTGATGTACTGATTTGAATGGAATACTATCCATGGGGATTTGGGCGACTTCTGTGTTGGCATCCCAACACAATCATGTTTAATTAAGTCGCCGACCACGAAGTGTCGGGCGACTTATTGTTTTTACTCCGTTTCTTATTATAATTATTATTATTTTCATATTTCTTATGTTTTCCTTTTTCCCCTCGCAATGTTGTCCGCTCGTTTTCTCGCTCATCTTTTAACCGATCGAAATGAAACTTGGCCAACTGAAAGCTCATGTTATGAAGTTGTGCTCTTGACTTTCAAAAGTGCGGAACGGGAGGCGACTTCAACGTTTCGTGAAACGTAAATTTTAATTATTAAGTCGCCGACCACGAAGTGTCGGGCGACTTATTGTTTTTACTCCGTTTCTTATTATTATTATTAAGTCGCCGACCACGAAGTGTCGGGCGACTTATTGTTTTTACTCCGTTTCTTATTATTAAGTCGCCGACCACGAAGTGTCGGGCGACTTATTGTTTTTACTCCGTTTCTTATTATTATTATTAAGTCGCCGACCACGAAGTGTCGGGCGACTTATTGCTTTTACTCCGTTTCTTCTTATTATTATTATTATGTTTTCCTTTTTCCCCTCGCAATGTTGTCCGCTCGTTTTCTCGCTCATCTTTTAACCGATCGAAATGAAACTTTGGGAGCATGTTAAGGGTGACCTGAAGTTGTGCAATCCACTTTTGAAATTTTCAAAATGGCCGCCATTTTCAAAATGGCCGCCGTTGAAAAAAAATGACGGCCGTTGTCAGATCTCAGTAATTGCCAAAGCAATTTCAATGAAAATTGGTATACTGGTACAGCTAACTATCCCGAGCATTTTTGCAAAAAAAAATTTGACGCGGCCGACATTTCAAAATGGCCGCCATCCGAACACCACCCCCTAAAACTGTAAAAATTTAAACGTTATCCGATTTAAACGAAATTTGGTATACAGGTAGCTTATGATACCCTGAGTGTGCCACTATTTTCAAAATTTTTGTCCGACTTCCGGTTTCAAAATGGCGGCCGTTTTAAAGTTTTACAAAATGGCGGCCGTTGTCAGATCTCAGTTATGGCCAGAGCAATTACTAATGAAAATTGGTATACTGATACAGCTAACTATCCTGAGCATTTTTGCAAAAAAATTTTTTTGTCCGACTTCCGGTTTCAAAATGGCGGCCGTTTTAAAGTTTGCTCGTTTTCTCGCTCATCTTTTAACCGATCGAAATGAAACTTGGCCAACTGAAAGCTCATGTTATGAAGTTGTGCTCTTGACTTTTAGTTCCCTCTACTCGGTCAAAAGTGCGGAACGGGAGGCGACTTCAACGTTTCGGGAAACGTAAATTTTAATTATTATTATTATTTTCATATTTCTTATGTTTTCCTTTTTCCCCTCGCAATGTTGTCCGCTCGTTTTCTCGCTCATCTTTTAACCGATCGAAATGAAACTTGGCCAACTGAAAGCTCATGTTATGAAGTTGTGCTCTTGACTTTTAGTTCCCTCTACTCGGTCAAAAGTGCGGAACGGGAGGCGACTTCAACGTTTCGGGAAACGTAAATTTTAATTATTATTATTATTATTATTATTATTTTCATATTTCTTATGTTTTCCCCTCGCAATGTTGTCCGCTCGTTTTCTCGCTCATCTTTTAACCGATCAAAATGAAACTTTAGGAAAATGTTAAGGGTGACCTGAAGTTGTGCAATCCACTTTTGAAATTTTCAAAATAGCCGCCATTTTCAAAATGGCCGCCGTTGAAAAAAATGACGGCCGTTGTCAGATCTCAGTAATTGCCAAAGCAATTTCAATGAAAATTGGTATACTGGTACAGCTAACTATCCCGAGCATTTTTGCAAAAAAAAAATTTGACGCGGCCGACATTTCAAAATGGCCGCCATCCGAACACCACCCCCCTAAAAATGTAAAAATTTAAACGTCATCCGATTTAGACGAAATTTGGTATACAGGTAGCTTATGATACCCTAAGTGTGCCACTATTAAAAATGTTTTGTCCGACTTCCGGTTTCAAAATGGCGGCCGTTTTAAAGTTTTACAAAATGGCGGCCGTTGTCAGATCTCAGTTATGGCCAGAGCAATTTCAATGAAAATTGGTATACTGATACAGCTAACTATCCTGAGCATTTTTGCAAAAAAAATTTTTTGTCCGACTTCCGGTTTCAAAATGGCGGCCGTTTTAAAGTTTTACAAAATGGCGGCCGTTGTCAGATCTCAGTAATTGCCAGAGCAATTTCAATGAAAATTGGTATACTGATACAGCTAAATATCCTGAGCATTTTTGCAAAAAAAAATTTTTGTCCGACTTCCGGTTTCAAAATGGTGGCCGTTTTAAAGTTTTAAAAAATGGCGGCCATTGTAAGATCTCAGTAATGGCCAGAGCAATTTCAATGAAAATTGGTATACTGATACAGCTAACTATCCTGTTGCCAAAAAATTGGATGCGAATGACACTATTTTGTGATTGCAGCCGTTTCACCACACTCCCCCCAAACGTCAACTTAGTCCGATTGCAACGACATTTGATATGTAGGTAGATTTTAATCCACAAACTAAGAATATCATGTCTATTTGGGGGTTTTCAACATGCACAAAAATATAGTGGCAATGGGGGTTCGTTTGGGAGACATTCTGTGTTGGCATCCCAACACAATCAGCACTAGTTATTATTCTTCTTCTTTCTTTCTTTCTTTTTTCTTTCCGTTCAATCTTGTCCGCACATTTTCTCAGAGACGCAATGTTCAATCAAGATGAAACTTTGGGAACATGTTAAGGGTGACCTGAAGTTGTGCAATCCACTTTTGAAATTTTCAAAATGGCCGCCATTTTCAAAATGGCCGCCGTTGAAAAAAAATGACTACCGTTGTCAGATCTCAGTAATTGCCAAAGCAATTTCAATGAAAATTGGTATACTGATACAGCTAACTATCTTGAGCATTTTTGCAAAAAAAAATTTGACGCGACCGACATTTCAAAATGGCCGCCATCCGAACACCACCCCCCTAAAAATGCAAAAATTTAAACGTCATCCGATTTAGACGAAATTTAGTATACAGGTAGCTTATGATACCCTGAGTGTGCCACTATTTAAAAATTTTTTGTCCGACTTCCGGTTTTAAAATGGCGGCCATTTTACTGCAGGAAAAAGTCAACTTTGTCCAATTTCAACAAAATTTGATTTCTAGGCATATTTTAATGTACTGATTTGAATGAAATACTATCCATAAGGATTATAGTGGCAATGGGGGTTCGTTTGGGAGACATTCTGTGTTGGCATCCCAACACAATCAGCACTAGTTATTATTATTATTATTTCGGTTTCCACTTTTTCTAGATCGTGAACTTGTCCGACACATTTCTCAGAGACGCCTTAATAGAATCAAATGAAACTTGGCACAGTTGTAGATGGGCATATGGAGGGGGTGCAGTCAATAGTCAGAATTTTAATAATGGCCGCCATTTCAAAATGGCCGCCACTTGACGACACCCACCCAAAAATGGCAAACATTTTCCCGTGGTCCGATTTCAACGAAATTTGGTAGGGAGGTAGATGTTAGTATTTCGAGTGAAACGCTACCTTTAAATTTTTTCTCGGACTTCCGGTTTCAAAATGGCCGCCAAAAACGTGTATAATTTTCAACGTTATGCGATCTCGATGACATTTAACGTGCTCCGATTGCAATGAAATTTGGTGTGGAGGTAGATTTAAGTGTCCCGAGTGGAACTTTACATTCCAAATTTTTTCTCGACCGTGGTTTCCAAAATGGCGGCCACAAATGGGTGAAATTTTAAACGTCCGATTTTAATGAAATTTGATATGTAGGTTCATTTCAATGTCCTGAGTGGAACGCAATACTATTCATGGGGATTTTGGGCGACTTCTGTGTTGGCATCCCAACACATTATTTTTAATTATGGCTCCCAAACGAAAGTTTGGGAGACATATTGTTTTTGCTCTGTTTCTTATTATTTTTTTTTTTTCTTCCGGTTTCCGCCAAAATTTTGTCCGACCATTTTCTCTGAGACCGTAAATTGGATCACTATGAAACTTCACCCAAAAAATAGGTCATGACTTGAAGTGGTGCCTTCAAGGTTTAAAATTTTGAAATTGGCGGCCATCTTGAAATGGTGGCCATTTTGAAAATGAGAAAAATCCTTAAAAATCCAAAAATTAACCGATTTTGATGAAAATTGGAATATAGGTAGGGTATCTTATACTGCACCATATGACGCACATGTCGACCTTTTTGGCGGCCATTTTAAATTCAAGATGGCCGCCAAAAATTCAAAATGATCGGAATTGCATGCAACTTGGTTTTTAGGTAGATTACCATGTTGCGATCAGATGTTAGTCATCAAAATTTGAATTTGAACATGGCGGCAATCTTAAAAATGGCGGCCATTTTGAAAATGAAAAAAATCCTTAGAAATCCAAAAGTTAACGGATTTCCATGAAAATTGAAATATAAGTAGGTTATGTTATACCGCACCATATGACGCACATGTTGACCTTTTTTGGCGCCATTTTAAATCTAAGATGGCCGCCAAAAATTTAAAATGATCGGAATCGCACGAAACTTGGTTTTTAGGTAGATAACCATGTTGCGATCAGATGTTAGTCATGGAAATTCGAATTTGAACACGGCGGCCATTTTGAAAATGAAAATTAATCCTTAAAAATCCAAAACTTAACTGATTTCAATGAAAATTGGAATATAAGTAAAGTATGTTATATCAAACCATATGACGCACATGTGGACTTTCTATGGTGGCCATTTTGAATCCAAGATGGCCGACAAAATTGAAAAATGCTCCGATTTGCACGAAACTTGGTTTTCTTATAGATAAAGTTGCCGTGAGTGGATGTCTGAACTTCAGTGTCCACGGGGGTCGTTTGGGAGCCAGTTATGATCCATAAGATCATAATTATCTTTAATTATTATTTTTTTTTTTTTCGGTTTCCACTTTTTCTAGATCGTGAACTTGTCCGACAGATTTCTCAGAGACGCCTTAATAGAATCAAATGAACTTGCCACAGTTGTAGATGGGCATTTGGAGGGGTGCAGTCAATAGTCAGAATTTTGATAATGGCCGCCATTTCGAAATGGCCGCTACTTGACGACACCCACCCAAAAATGGCAAAAATTTTCCCGTGGTCCGAATTCAACGAAATTTGGTATGGAGGTAGATGTTAGTATTTCGAGTGAAACGCTACCTTTAAATTTTTTTTCGGACTTCCGGTTTCAAAATGGCCGCCAAAAACGTGTATAATTTTCAACGTTATGCGATCTCGATGACATTTAACGTGCTCCGATTGCAATGAAATTAGGTGTGGAGGTAGATTTAAGTGTCCCGAGTGGAACTCCACATTCAAAATTTTTTCTCGACCGTGGTTTCCAAAATGGCGGCCAAAAATGGGTGAAATTTTAAGCGTCCGATTTTAATGAAATTTGATATGTAGGTTCATTTCAATGTCCTGAGTGCAACGCAATACTATCCATGGGGATTTTGGGCGACTTCTGTGTTGGCATCACAACACATCATTTTTAATTATTATTATTATTTTTCTTCCGCTTTCCGCCAAAATTTTGTGCGACCATTTTCTCGGAGACCGTAAATTGGATCACTATGAAACTTCACCCAAAAATAGGTCATGACTTGAAGTGGTGCTTTCAAGTTTTAAAATTTTGAAATTGGTGGCCATATTGAAATGGCGGCCATTTTAAAAAAGAAAAAAATCATTTAAAATCCAAAATTTAACCGATTTCGAAAAAAATTGGAATGAAAGTAGAGTATGTTATGCCGCACCATATGACTCACATGTTGACTTTTTATGAGGGCCATTTTGAATCCAATATGGCCGCCAAAATTAAAAATGATCGAAATCGCACGAAACTTGGTTGTTAGGTTGATAACCATGTTGCGATCAGATGTTACTCATCGAAATTTGAATTGGAACACGGTGGCCGTCTTAAAATGGCGGCCATTTTGAAAATGAAAATAAATCCTTAAAAATCCAAAACTTAACGGATTTCAATGAAAATTGGAATATAAGTAGAGTAGGTTATACCGAACCATATGGCGCACATGTGGACTTTCTATGGCGGCCATTTTGAATCCAAGATGGCCGACAAAATTGATCCGATTTGCACGAAACTTGGTTTCCTGGTTGATAAAGTTGCCGTAAATTGATGTCTGAACTCGAGTGTCCACGGGGGGCGTTTGGTAGCCAGTTATGATCCATAAGATCATAATCATGTTTAATTATTTATTTTTTTTCTTTCACTTTCCGCCAGAATTTTGTCCGGCTGTTTTCTTGGAGACCGTAAATTGGATCCAAATGAATCTTCACACAAAAATAGGTCATGATGTGAAGTGGTGCCTTTCAGGTTTAAAATTTTTAAATTGGCGGCCATCTTGAAATGGAAGCGATTTTAAAAATGAAAAAATCCTTAAAAATCTAAAAGTTAACGGATTTCGATGAAATTTTGAATATAAGTAGAGTATGTTATACCGCACCATATTACACACATGTTGACTTTTTATGGCGGCCATTTTGAATCCAAGATGGCGGCCAAATATTTAAAATGCTCATAATCACACGAAACTTGGTTTTTAGGTAGATTGCAATGTTGCGATCAGATGTTGGTCATCAAAATTTGAATTTGAACACGGCGGCCATCTTAAAATGACGGCCATTTTGAAAATGAAAATAAATCATTTAAATCCTAAAGTTAACGGATTTCAATGAAAATTGAAATATAAGTAGTGTATGTTATTCCGCACCATATGACGCACATGTTGACTTTTTATAGCGGCCATTTGAATCCAAGATGGCCGCCAAAAATTCAAAATGCTCGTTATAGCACGAAACTTGGTTTTTAGGTAGATAACCATGTTGCGATCAGATGTTAGTCATCGAAATTTGAATTTGAACACGGCGGCCATCTTAAAATGACGGCCATTTTGAAAATGAAAATAAATCCTTAAAAATCCAACAGTTAACGGATTTCAATGAAAATTGGAATATAAGTAGAGTATGTTATACCGAACCATATGACGCACATGTGGACTTTCTATGGCGGCCATTTTGAATCCAAGATGGCCGACAAAATTGAAAAATGCTCTGATTTGCACGAAACTTGGTTTCCTGGTTGATAAAGTTGCTGTGAATGGATGTCTGAACTCGAGTGTCCACGGGGAAGGGGGGCGTTTGGGAGCCAGTTATGATCCATAAGATCATAATCATGTTTAATTATTATTATTAATTCGGTTTCCACTTGTTCTAGATCGTGAACTTGTTCGACACATTTCTCAGAGACGCCTTAATAGAATCAAATGAAACTTGGCAAAGTTGTAGATCGACATATTGAGGGGTGCAGTCAATAGTCTGAATTTTGATAATGGCCACCATTTCAAAATGGCCGCCACTTGACGACACCCACCCAAAAATAGCAAAAATTTTTTCCAGTGGTCCGATTTCAACGAAATTTGGTATAGAGGTAGATGAAATTTTTTCGAGTGAAACGCTACCTTTCAATTTTTTCTCCGACGTCGGGTTTCAAAATGGCCGCTAAAAACGTGTATAACTTTCAACGTTATGCGATCTTGATGACATTTAACGTGCTCCGATTGCAATAAAATTTGGTGTGGAGGTGGATTTAAGTGTATCGACAGGAAATCCAAATTCAGAAATTTTTTTTTCCACCCGGCATTTCAAAATGGCCGCCAAAAAACGCGTCAAATTTGAAACGTTGTCCGATTTGAATGAAACTTGACATGTAGGTATATCTTAATGTCCTGAGTTGAACGCAATACTTTCCATCGGGATTTTCGGCGACTTCTGTGTTGGCATCCCAACACATTATTTTAAATTATTATTATTATTAAATGAAACTTTGCACAGTTGTAGACCCACATATGGAGGGGTGCAGTCAATAGTCAGATTTTTTATAATGACCGCCATTTCAAAATGGCCGCCACTTGACGACACCCACCCAAAAATAGAAAAATTTTCCCGTGTTCCCATTTCAACAAAATTTGGTGTGGAGGTAGATTTTAGTATTTCGAGTGAAACGCTACCTTTGAATTTTTTTCCGACGTCGCATTTCAAAATGGTGGCAAAAAACGTGTATAATTTTCAACGTTATCCGATCTCGATGAAATGTAACATGCTCCGATTGCAACAAAATTTGGTGTGGAGGTAGATTTAAGTGTCCCGAGTGAAAATCCACATTCAGATTTTTTTTCAACCGTGCGTTTCAAAATGGCCGCCAAAAACGCATCAAATTTTAAACATTGTCCGATTTTAATGAAATTTGATGTGTAGGTACATTTTAATGTCCTGAGTGGAACGCAATACTATCCATGGCGATTTTGGGCGACTTCTGTGTTGGCATCCCAAGACATTATTTTCAATTATTATTTTTATTTTTCTTCCGGATTCCGCCAAAATTTTGTACGACCGTTTTCTCGGAAACCGTAAATTGGATCACTATGAAACTTCACCCCAAAATAGTTCATGACTTGAAGTGGTGCCTTCAAGTTTTAAAATTTTGAAATTGGCGGCCATCTTGAAATGGCGGTCATTTTGAAAAAGAAACAAATCCTTAAAAATCCAAAAGTTAACGGATTTTGATAAAAATTGGAATATAAGTAGAGTATGTTATACCGCACCCAATGACGCACATGTTGACTTTTTATGGCGGCCATTTTGAATCCAAGATGGCCGCCGAAAATGCAAAATGATCGGAATCGTACAAAACTTGGTTTTAAGGTAGATTACCATGTTGCGATTTGATGTTAGTCATCAAAATGACGCACATGTTGACTTTTTATGGCGGCCATTTTGAATCCAAGATGGCCGCCGAAAATGCAAAATGATCGGAATCGCACAAAACTTGGTTTTAAGGTAGATTACCATATTGCGATCTGATGTTAGTCATGAAAATTTGATCATGGCGGCCATCTTAAAATGCCGCCATTTTGAAAATGATAATAAATCTTTAAAAATCAAAAAGTTGACAGATTTTAACGAAAATTGGTACATAAGTAGAGTATGTTATACTACACCATATGACACACATGTTGACTTTCTATGGTGGCCATTTTGAATCAATGATGGCCGACAAAATTGGAAAATGCTCCGATTTGCACGAAACTTGGTTTTCTGGTAGATAAAGTTGCTGTGAATGGATGTCTGAACTCCAGTGTTCATGTGGGTCGTTTGGGAGCCAGTTATGATCCATAAGATCATAATCATGTTTAATTGTTCCTATTTTTCTTCCGCTTCCGCCAAAATTTTGTCCGACCATCTTCTCGGAGACCGTAAATTGGATCACTATGAAACTTCACCCAAAAATAGGTCTTGACTTGAAGTGGTGCTTTCAAGTATTAAAATTTTCAAATTATCAGCCATCTTGAAATGGCAGCCATGTTGAAAATGAAAAAAATCCTTAAAAATCCAAAAGTTAAAACGATGAAAATTGGAATATAAGTAGAGTATGTTATACCACACCATATGACTCACATGTTGACTTTTTATGGCGGCCATTTTGAATCCAAGATGGCCGCTAAAAATTCAAAATGATCGGAATCGCACGAGACTTGGTTTTTAGGAAGATAACCATGTTGTGATCAGATGTTAGTCATCAAAATTTGAATTTGACAATGGCGGCCATCTTAAAATGGCAGCCATTTTGAAAATGAAACTGAAAATAAATCACTAAAAATCTAAAAGTGAACGGACTTCGATGAAAATTGGAATATAAGTAGAGTATGTTATACCGCACCTTATGACGCACATGTTGACTTTCTATGGTTGCCATTTTGAATCCAAGATGGCCGCCAAGAATTCAAAATGGTCGGAATTACACGAAACTTGGTTTGTATGTAGATTACTATGTTGTTATCGGATGTTAGTCATCAAAATTTGTATTTGAATATGGCTGTCATTTTGAAAATGAAAAAATCCTAAAGGATTTTAGTGTAAGTTGGTATATAAGTAGAGTTTGTTATAATGTACCTTATGACGCACATGTCGACTTTCTATAGCGGACATATTAGATCCAAGACCGCTGACAAAACTGAAAAATGCTTCAATTTGCATGAAACTTGGTTTTTAGGTAGATTAAGATGTGTGCGAATAGATGTTAATGATGCACATTTGAATTTAATCAAGGCAGTCCATAAAATCGCGCATTTAGATGTTGTTAATCATAAAAATGTGAAAACTACTCCAATAGATACCAGTCTAAATTTGAACTGAATTATGTCGAGAATTTTGATTTTTGTCGGCCTTTTGGAAAATTTAAACGGGTAATTCTACAACTTAAAATGCAGATTGAGGTATGTATTTTTTTTTGTTGGTTGTAACGGGTAATTCTACAACGTAAAATGCAGATTGAGGTATGTATCTTTTCTTGGTTGTATATATTATTGATAATTTTTAAATTTTAATGTATGCTAATGAAGGAAATTTGAGGTATCAATGCTTACTATACTAGAATATTTAAAGGAAATTTGAAGTTAACATAGTATTTTACATTTATATTCATAAAGGATTTTTTGTCTCACTCATGATTCCTTAAGTTTCTTTTTTGTTTTTCTTGGTTATTTTCATGTAGAATTCATTAAATTAAAAGAAGTAAATAATTAAACTCCAGATTTATTATGTTATAAAATAATAATTTGTGATCCAAAATGATCATATACCAGGAAAGACAACAAGAATGACACTATATTCATATGTATGTCTATCATCGATCTATTTGCTTTCCTTGTCACTTACCAAAACATATCATTAATAGCTTTCACTCATCTATAACCTACTTATGTTCACTGCATATAATCACCATATACATATTAATATCATAGCCTCCTAGTTGGTGTTGGTGGTAACATTCAGCACTGTGCATCTGGTTTTTTTTACTTTGTTTTCTTTTCCAGTGCACTTTCTGAAAACTTAATTTTGCAGATAAACACAGTGCTGGATGGCTAAATGTCATGCTTTATTTCTATATACTTACAGCTATATTTTCTTAGAATGTAGTTCACCCAGTGCTGACTGGGTGAATATTATGCTTTCTTTTTATTTATAGCTTATCTATTTACCACGCAGTTCACCCAGTGGTGAATGGTTCCTACTCAGGGGTACATACTTTGCAGAGCTTGTTATGGGGATGTTTTGCTCTCTCCAACTTTCTGTCCATTAGAATTTATATATTTTCAGTTAACAATAAAAATGGAGACCATAGAAAAAATTACCAAAGCTGGTGAAGAATTAATTAACAAAGGGTACCAATTACAGGGATGTTTAAGCAGCATGAATATGCTTGGAGGTGGAAGTAAAGATGTTGAGTTTTTAAGAAGATCACTTCAGGAAATCAGACAACTTGGGGATACTGTTAAAACAAACTCTAATATTCTTAAAGTGGAAATGACATCAATTTTAAACTTAAAAAATGAGAGTAGAAGTAGCTAGTCTGAAAAAAGAAAACTACCAAATGAAGACAAAATTAACAGAACTTGAATCAGAGAGAGATCTCTACTCCATGGATGAAGAATCCTTTCTACAGTCATCACAAGATATTCTTAGTTCTTCGCAAGATGTTTGTTCAAAAGATAACCAAACTTTACTGGAATCATCACATGATAAACCTGGTTCTTCACAAGATGCTGCTTCAAAGAATGATGATGAGGAACCAAAGACAAAAAAAGTGAGAAAACCTGAATTTGAAACTTATTATTAACAGACTTTAAAAATACCACTTTAAAAATATCAGTAGAACTGTTCACATGTTGTAGTAGATGTTATTTTCATTAAGACTATGCATGTCATTAAGAATTGGTAATATTTAGTTATACTCAATGCCTAAAACACTAGTTTCTTATACTTTATGTTAAACATTTCATTGTCATTTATTCAGTACATATTAAGTATGTTTAATAAGTTGATGTTAATAACAAAAAAAATGACAAGAAAGGAAATTAGAGGTATCATGGCTCAATGTATATAAAAAACTGAATTTGAAACTTATTATTAACAGACTTTAAATACATGCATAACACTTTAAAAATACAGTGTATCAATAGAACTATACAAATGTTGTATTAGATGTTATTTTAATTAAGACTATGCATGTCATTAAGAATTAGTAATATTTAGTTATACTCAATGCCTAGAAAACACTAGTTTCTTATACTTTATGTTAAACATTTTATTGTCATTATTCAGTATATATTAAGTATGTTTAATGTTTGATGTTAATAAAAGAAAATGCCAACAAAGGAAATTTGAGGTATCATAGCCCAATGTATATATGAAGAAAATTTGAATTTGAAATTTAAAATTTTTAACTTTTCTATCAAGGATTTTTCTCTTACTCATGATTCCTCAAGTTTTTTTCTTGTTTTTCCTTGTATTTTCAGATATGAATTCATGTAGAATTTATTATTGACAAAAAAAAATTAGATTCCATGATTCATTATTAAATTTTAATTTGTTAGCTACATTTAGTATATACCAGGAAAGACAACAAGCATGACACTATATTAATATGTATGTCTATAATCTATCTAGTTGCTTTACTTTGTCACGTTTGTCTCAACATATCATTCATAGCTTTCACTCATCTAGAACCTAATTGTGTGCACTGCATATAATCACCATATATATATTAATATAGCCTCCAAGTTGGTGTTGGCGGTAACATTCAGCACTATACAGTATATTCTTTTTGGTTATTTTCTATTAAAAAATTATTTTGCAGATTAAGCACAGTGCTGGATGGCTAAATGTGGTGCTTTGTTTTATTATTTCCTATTTATGTTATGTTAAACATTTATATCATTTATTTAGTATGTAGGATGTTTAATAATTTTGATGTTGAATAAAACTACAGTTTTTGTCCAGGTTGTGGTCAATGATTATGGTAATGGTGGATTATAACAGTATTACAGTTACATATACAGGTATCAACATTCTTACTTTTTATCATGAAAAAGACAACAAATTATTTTCATTTAATAGTTTTTATTACACTTTTTCCTATTCACCAAATAGATTTTTATCTTGCAATTAATTTTGGTGATTCCTTGTCAATTCATTAATTATTACTTATATGAATTATTACAGAAGACTCTGGGTAATTGGATAATATTAGATTGATACATTTTGTCAAGAAGTTCTACAAATTTTCTATTAGATTGTCAGGATGTCCTGAATATAGCTGAAATATTTTTTCCTTGACATAAAACATCAATCATTCATTCATTTGACTTGGTTCTGCACTATATTTAAATACTTTTATGTATAAATATCAACAGAAAAAAATACTGTTACATATTGATTAGTGCAGTTAATGTCTACATTTATTACCCTGAAATTTTGAAAATGATTAAAAAAAAGGTTTTATAATCAAGGTGTAGATGGCTTTAGCAGGATTTTGTATATTGTTTTTACACTTAGATGATAAATGCTCTACAACATCTTGATCATTTCTTTTTTCAATATTTTTGGCTTTGATACACTCTTGAGTTATTTATTAGACAAAACATGCATTTGGCGAAGTAAGTTTTATAATAGATATCTTTGAAGACATTTTACTCATATGTAAAATGTTCCTTTTTAGACCATAATGGCAAGGAAGAGTACAAGAAATAAAAGAGCCCAGGATAAACTAAGAAAAAGACTTGTACGACAGAAGCAAACTCGGGTGAGAATAGTTCATGAGAAACAAATACATAAAATTAGCCTATGAAAAGGCAGTGTGACATAAAGGTTTCCGTTACATGCTTAACAGCTTCTTATGGGAATGATTAAAAATTTAGTGCACTGCGTCCGTCTGAATGATGAGTTGTAGGAACCCGCATATTGACAGTCCTTCTATACCTCAAGATCATGTTTGACATAACTTTGAACATGCAGGTGGAGTGGTCTTAGCATGACACAGTGTACATTCTTGTTTAGAGTTTTATAAGTAGAACAACGAATTCATGATGTCATAAAAAGAAAAATTACAATTTGCAATAATGCTTTATAACTTAGAAGCTACACGATACACGAAAATATTGGCAATTCCTAATAACATCAGGAAATTATTTTATTTCCACTGTCTTCAGTAAAAATAATAACAGTAGTTAAGTATATCTCAAAAGGAATATTCTTTTAACATTGGTTATTCATCTGATAGTTACTCAACTTTCTATTATTTTAATGTGTTTCAGATTAATGACACAGCTGCTACAAGTGGTACTTCAGTTCAAAGAAATAATTCCACATATAGTAAAGCTAAAAGGGCTAAACAATACAAGAAAAAATATAGCAGTGATCTGGGATATCAAGAGCAAAAAAAAAGAGATGAGCAGGAAATATCAGGCTAAGTCTAAATGCAAAATTAAAAAGAAAAATAAAGAAAGACATTTATATTCTACAGATGCACGTTATAGACAAAAGAAAAAGGAAAGTGACAATATTCGTTACTGGACGAATAAAACATATAGACTAATGAAGCTTAAATCTTCACTTCTCAGATATGCTTCTGATCCAGCCTTTCGTCGTAAACTACAGCTTTACCCAACAGGAAAATATTAGAACCCTCATTTTGCATCTAATGCAAGGAATGCATCTAAGACAAAATAAAAAAAAAGAGGCATTCAGGAAATTTGTCAAATTATATTCCATTCAAAAGTATGCTACAGATCAGACATTCAGGGAATCTACCAAATTACGTTCAATTAAAAAGTATTCAACAGATCAGACATTTAGGGAATCTGCCAAACTACATTCAGTTCAAAAGTATGAAACAAATCAGACATTTAGGGAATCGGTCAAGTCATATTCACGAGTCAAATATATGAGATTTTATTCCTTTCGATATAATTTAAAAGCATCATCTATCAAGAAATATGCATCAAACCCATTGTTAAGAAATTGATTAAAGACATTTTTGTTTATGAAGTATCATAGTTCAACTGTTATTCGAAAGACTTAAAAGAACCGAGTTTTCGCATATCGTAAAAGTGTACTTCATGCCATAAGTGCATTCAAGAAATCTGTTAAAGATGTACCAATTTATATATGTACTGTTTGTGCAAGATTGTTATATAGGAATCAAGTAAAGCTTTGCAAACGTTCAAAATATTGCAATGAAGGAACTTTAAGTGACATTGCAAGAGAATGCTTAACTAAGAAATGTGTACATCAATGTGATGAAAATTGTAATGTTAGATGCCACAAGTCCAAGGAATGTATTTGCTTTACTTGTGATAGACATTTGCCTCCTCAAGCTTTGGCAAATGGCCTTGATCTTCCTGATATCCCCCAGTATTGAGAAAGTTAAACGTCATGGAAAGACAGTTGGTTGCACTGAGAATACCTTTTACGAAAGTGATTTCATTACCCAAAGGAGGTCAAAAGGAGTAAATGGCCCCTGTATCAATGACCTCAGATGTGAACAGTGTGACTACATCATTACCCAGACCACTCAATGAATCTCAGATGATAAAAGTAAAATTAAAAAGAAAATTAGTTTATAAAGGACATCAAATGTATAAATGGGTAAATCCAAGAAATGTTCAACAGGCATTACAGTACTTAGTACGCCACAACAAATGGTACTCCAGTGTTAAGATCAATAACCTGTGGTTGATAATGGATGATAATGACTCAGACCTTATACTTAATGAAGACATTCCTGATGAAGAAGGTCCGTCATTGGACCATGGAAACTCAGATACTGTGCAAGAAAATGTTCCAAGTGGTTCTATTCAAGTGGATAAACATGAGGAGAATAGACATTCTATAACTTGTCTACAGCCTATTGATTTAGGACAAGAGGTGTTAGACACAAATGGAAAGATATTTTGCATAGCACCAGCAGAAAATCAGACACCGAGGAGCATTTTTAGAGATGACGGAATGGATGCAATGTCTTTTCCACATTTATTGCCAGATATAGACTTCGGATTTTCTATGGATATGACTATCAAACTTACTCCTTCAAAATATTTCAATGCAAGACTTCTAAGTGCAGACTCCAGATTTGCCACTGACACACAATTTATATTTTTTGCACAATATGTAACTGAGATTACAGATGTACGTTCTAAGATTTCTATTGCACTTCGCAAAGGCAAGAAAACCACAACTGATGGCAAAGTTATAAATGCTGGCATGTTGAAAACTCCTGCAAATTTACAATATGCTCAAGTCAGATATAGGATATAGGTTTCTCCAGCCAGTCAGAGGAAGTCCACCTTACTGGGAGCGTACAATGAAAGATCTGTATCCAACTATCAGACAGATTGGTATTTCCACCTTCTTCTTGACCTTTTCTGCTGGTGAAACACGTTGGAACGACTTCATAGAAACATTGTTGAGTATAAGTCCCAACTCCAGGAATGCTAATGATCTAGAATGGGTAGATAAGTACAAAAAAGACCATCCAGTTATGTGTGCACGTTTATTCGATCACAAAGTGAAGTCTCTGTTCTCACATCTCCTGATGTCTCCTGCCAAACCAATTGATAAAGTTGTCGACTTTTTTATGCGCACTGAATTTCATCAGCGGGGATCCCCCCATATTCACTGTCTTGTGTGGATAGAAGATGCGCCAAAGATTGATGTAAATACCGATGATGAGATTTGTAACTATGTCAATAAACATGTATCTTGCCAACTACCAAACAGGATTACAGATCCAAAGCTCTATGACATTGTGTCAGCAGTACAAATACACAGCAAACACCATACAAAGTCTTGCCGCAAAAATTCAACAACTTGTAGGTTCAATTTTCCGAGACCACCTATAAAAAAAAACATTTATTGCACGCCCCACTTCTGAAGCTACCACACTAAAGAATATTACTGATCAAAGTGAACCACTTAGTGCTGAAGACCTTGATAAGCTCAGCAAGAAAAAACCAGAAAAAAAATACTAAAGGACATTTGGACCATCATGGCGGCATCTGAATCTATTGAAAATCTAACTTTTGAAGAACTACTAAAATTAGCCAATACAACATATGAAGAGTATGTGGAAAGTTTGAAGGCTGTTTCAACCAAAAATGTCATTTATCACAAACGTTCCTTATCAGATTACTATGTCAATAATTACAATACTAGTAATTACTTGTTAAAAGCTTGGGATGCGAACCTTGACATACAATATGTAACTGACGTATACTCATGTGTTGCTTATATTCTCTCTTACATAAACAAGTCTGAAAGTGAAATGAGTGAGTTGCTTGTCATAGCAAAAAAGGAGGCTCTAGAAGGGAACAATTCAAATAAAGAAACAATGAAGAAGACTGAATGCCGTCCTCTAAGCTATGTTTAATTACAGAAAAGGTTTATGTTCTTGCAGTGACACCTACTGATCATTAAATGAGTCTTTGTATGCACATGTTAAATGATTACATGATATAGGAAATGTAATACTATTTTTTAATATAAATATTTAATATGATGAGCAATTATTGGAATAAATCAAACATGTAGCATTTTAATGTTGTTGCATATGAATGAAAACATAAATGTATCTCTCTTCCCATTTCACAAGAGAATTGGCACAATAACAAAAAACTACCATATAGTACCTAAAAGATATACGAATTATATTATAAATTAAACTCCGCTTTCATACTGAACTAGGGGCGTTAAACACCATTAATCAATCAATCAATCATTCTGAACTAAAACTTACATCCCATGCGTCAGTTTTTTGCTTGCATTTTTTTTTTTTATTTTTCCATGTTTTTTTTTATATTAATTTGTATTACGAAAATCCAATAGACAAATTTTTCCACGATAACTTGTCCATATTTCATACTATGCCTCTGTTGTTTACACGTCACAAATCGTCTTTGATTTTCGGGAATTTTACATTGTAAGTCAGCCAGTATTATACAATTACTGCACTTGAACGAGATCAATATGAGGTTTTATGGAGCAGGGTTGAATAATATTGAACGAGGCGAAGCCAAGTTCAATATTATTCTACCCTGCTCCATAAAACCTCATATTGATCGAGTTCGAGTGTAGTAATTGTTTTATTACATAATTTATTGAGTCATGAAATGGAATATACATGTTTTTATTTATTCCCGAAAGTGACTGTCTTTTATAATATTTATTTCTCAAAAATCGGTAAAATATCGACATAATCCATGACGAAATGTTTCCATTGATTATTTCTTGTATAATGTCCCATCCTCAGTCCTTGCTTCTGCATAAAATTTACAAAGATTTGAGTCTAATTCCTGAGGGTCCGCCGTTTCCAAACTAACTGGCATATCCGTTTCACGTAAATATTTAGAAAAAAAATAATCGCTTGCTTTTTCGATTTGCGAGTGTTGACAGCATCTCTTTTCTTAATGATTTTATTAATTTCTAAGTTAGTAATATCTGCAAATCTTCGCTTATTAGCACCAGAACTATCCGCATTACGTTCACTCAATGACGTTACAGCGTTACCATGTTTACAAACAACAATATAATCCGAACATCAGTCAGAACGATAATTTTGATTGGTTTAGGGGATTAAAGAAAGAAGATTTGATTGGCTATCGTATTTCCGTTGCAGGAAACAGCACGTGCTGGGTATTTTCATTCATAAATTTCTCACGAGAGTGCAATATGGTTTTTTATTGAGTAGAATGAGTTTTTTGCAAACCAATATGATAGGAAATGGAAAGTCACGTGTATTGGTTTAGGCCAATAGGAAATAGGCAAAATTATGTATTATGTAATAATATTATTTATTTGCACATTTTTGGATCTACGTAAGGAGCCTAACTTTGCACAAACGCGTAAGCAGTTTTCATTTGTCACGCAAAAAAAACCCAACAGACACGGTGACTTTTAGTATAGTTTTGTTCTTTCGGTCTTCGTGTTAATATAATTGTTTTATTTTCTTCGAGGGGTCTGTGGTGGTTTTGATTTAGTCCCAGTTCTCCAAATAGGTTTTTCATGTGATCTGGAGACGAGACGAGTCATAATTGTTGAAACATTTTCTGACATAGTTTTGCAAAGAAGTTTTATATCTTCATTTTCTTTTTTTAGTTGATCGTTGTCATGTTTTAATTGAGAGTTAATCTCCAGAAGCTTATCTGTCGTCTCTTTCTGATTATCTATATGGCGTCGAAGTTCCTCGCTCACACCTTTCAATGACTCATATAAAGCACGGATTTGGTCATCTTTTTCATTTAATTTCAGTTCCAATTGTTGAATATCTATTTGAAGTTTTGATACATCCTGCTGCCCTTCTCCCATTTCCTTAATTTCATTCTTTAAGTTCTCATTTTCGTTTTCTAACTTTTTGCATCTAGCTTGTTGTTGAACGTATTTCAGGTTTAATTCTTTTAGCCTCTTGCTCTTCTCATTTAATAAGTCTCGCAAGCTTTGTTGTTGAGTTTTTAAATGTTTATTTTCTTCCTTCAAATTTGCCAATTCCTTTGTTATTTTGGTTAATGTTTCCGAACTGTCTGCATTCTAGGAAAAAAGTAAGTAAAATGAATTCTTGCTTAAATACGATTTGCAATTTTAAATTTTGCCAATATATATATTCTCAATCATTGTACTAGCGATATCATACTATATACAGATAATGTGTCTTTTTTCTATAATCATATATATATTATACGGTTGTCACAATACTTAGACGTTTGTATATAATTTACTTACTGTGACTGTATGACAAGTAATTTTGTCATCCTATATAATGTATAAAAAAATGCTGAATTAGATTACTGTCAGATTAATGCGTATTGGTTACGAAAATTCCATCTCCACACGCTAGTACACATGTACTATGTCTATGTCTACGATTCACCCGGATTTGGCCGAGGGGTCTAGACCGCTGGACATAGTGCAGGCGAATTGGTGCCATTGTGTCACAACGGTGTAAGTTCTAATCCCGCTGAGGGAAAGCCAAAATTTGACAGTGTTAAAAATCTCATTCTAACAGTGTCGGGCTTAATTTGTAGACGTATATATATATATATATATACATGTATATATATATATATGTTTATAAATATATTTATTCATTTATTTATATAAGAGTTAACACCAGACTTCTAAGTTTCTACTTACCAAGTTTTATATTGTACATGAAGTTACTTTATGAGAAAAAAACACGTAGTAGGCAATGAGACCATGTAAATGGCAAGTACATATTTTGTCCAGCTTTTTCCCTTCTCCACTTTCTAAATATCCTTATCTTAATAGTCTGGTTTTGTCACTTACACATATGATGAATTAAATGCAAGAATTTGGTCAGTAGAAATTTTCATGTATATAAAAAATTGTCATATATAATTTGTGTTCCATCCTTATTATTATGGTGAACCATGGATTGCTAGAAGACCAGTTTGCCTCGATTATTCAAAGATCGAAATTTTATAATGGATAGCCATATAGCAACTTTCTTTCACCAAATTTATGTAAAATTGAAATTGACGATTCTACTATAATTTTTCTTTTGCCAAGTCTATTTAAATAAACAAGTATGTATATAGTTTTTCGATTAACGATTTTTTAAAACCAATTCAATGTCTATATATTTGTGTCTACATTAAAATAACAGGATACTTGAAACACTTGTATATTTACATACATGAAAAATCTCAAATGGTCACATATTTTTATTAGACAAATAAAACAGGAAGTTGCCACTGGACAAGGGAAGAAATTTTGGACCGACGACGAACATGGGACGCTTACATGGGACCAACTATTTTCCTTTTATTTCATACTACTTTATCATCCAATCTCGGGCAATATATAACATTATTAGAAGTAGAGTTTGTTTTCTAAAAATTATTTGTTTGTTTTATTATGGAATTTAATGTTCCGTTTCTCTTAATTAATAGGATTGTGTTCTTGAATGGTCAGACTGATAACTTTTTCAGCTGTATTTGAATTTGAATCGGTTGCTAGTACATGTGTTTAGTTGTTTGAAAGTTGGTATTTAGTTTTTGTTTCGAAATCACCCATTACAGACTAATTTAACCTACCAATAATAATATCTGGATGAATACGAGTAAACCAATTTAATAAATCTCTAAGTTATCGCAGCAGAGAATTGCAATAGAAATGTGTTTACTTCATTTTGTGAAAAAAATGTGAAAAATCGCAAAACAAATCCTTGTAAAGTTTATTATAACAAAACGAACTTACGTCTATTGTAAATGTTTTAGATTTCACAAAGCCTCTATCTTTAAAATAATAATAATATAACAGCATTTTGAAAATTAAAATATATTTAACTTAACCCAAGATTATGTATACTGCAAAACAAGTTTATGAAAAGTATTTTGCAACATTTCGTTTTAAAAGTTATAATCTGACTTCTAACTGTATATCAGGGTGTTTTTTTAAAGACACTTGTGGTTCTATTGATTTTCTTTTTTTTTACTTAATATATAAATTATAAAATTAAATTTATAATTTCACAAATGTCTTATCATATATTTTTGAAAAGCATGTCCCTCCGTAAATTTTAAACCAGAATTCTAAACTTGTAATATGTTTGTTTAACCTGACATCTTTAATAAATGTGCTTATCCGTTTTTCTTTTATTTGTTACCTGTTGAAATGTTTACAGATGTTATCCTTGTTGCCACGTGATCATTCTTGGTTTCGTGGAGGGCTGCTATCAGTACATCACCTTTCTGTTTCTTAGTAACTACATCAATTATGCTCTGAATTTGTTCTTTCATGGATTTTTGGGAAATTATTGAATCTCTCTCCGATATCGGAATCACATCCTTTTCAATTAATTTGTCAACAACCGCATCGACATGTGTTAAATTATCCTTTATAAAGCTTATGCTTCTGTGGATCTGTATGTTTATTTCACTCATGGCTGTCTATCTTATCGGCTTTATCTGTCTAAAACTAAACAACACACTTGAGTTTCGATACTACAAATTATGGTATAACATTGAATATTTAAATAAATTACTCACAAGTTTACAATTTTGACACAATGTTTTACTATTCTGGAAAGTTTCCAACATTTAAAATTTAATAGTTCCGAAGAAGAAGGACACGTTTATAATATCCCACAATTATTATGTAAATAGTTTTATCATGTGTCTTGGAGATGATTTGATATGTCATTAATTTAAAAAAACAAAGTCATGATAAGTTAAATGTCCTTACACTTTAATCAAGATATTAGCTTTTTCTTACTTCGAAAGAACGCAGCAGTTTATCCGTTTGATTTGATTTTTTAAAAATAATCCATTAAATAATGTAAAGCATTTAGGTAAACTGATTTACTTGTTTGATATTCCCTGCAATTGAAAACTTGTTTTTTAAAATATATCACACAATTATTAAAACTTTCTTCTACAGAATAATTTTTAAAAGCCCATAAATTAAGAAATTTTGGCTATAGACACCATGTGTTTATACTCAAGTACACTATAAACTCCCCTGTTACTGTAAATAATGCAAAATATGTGTCTTATAAATTGTACAAAATAGTATTATCTATACTCACAGTTACATGTTTGAAACGACAAAGCATACGGAAGTTAATGAAATAATGTGTTTTAAGAAATCATTTTAGGATTGGCAGTTTTCCTGTTCAAAAATAAAATTGGAACTTTTCCAACGTTAAAAATTTACTTTCATCGACCATGACTTATTTCTTATCTCCAAAACATAACTAAGTAAATAGTTTTATTGATAAAAAGATCTTCTTGGTAATTTTATTCAAAGATCTGATGCAATTTCAAAAAGTTAAGTCATTCTGAGGTTGTTTGTATTTTCAAAATTGTATACTACATTATATATTATATCTAGATTATTTACTTTTTTGAAACGAGATGTATTCCTCGTCCGTGTCTCATAGAAGGGCGACAGCCCTGAGATGAGATGACGATAAAATGCAAAGATTTTCAAAAAAAAACATAAGTAATCTGTTTATAGCTGTTTTTTAACATTGTGACATCACGGTGTTTACTTAACGTCTTGACAGCGAGGTGAGATGGGCCCATCTCACGCTAGCAGAGTGAGATGGAATAATACAGCACATAAAGATCAAAGGAAAATACTGGAAAATAACGATAATTTTTAATTACCATTTATTGTGTTGTGCTATGAAATCCCTCTTAGGACTAACAAACTATAATTTGAATCCGTTATCACGAAATAAAATGAAAATGCGAAAACAAATACCTCACATTCATTATCACAAAATAAATTCTGCAGTAGCGAAATGTAATTAGTGGTTACGAATGTAAAATATGTGGGAACAAACGTGATTGGTTAAATTCGTCTTCTAGAATTTAAATTATATATGGTATATATAAGGTCTTTAATACTTTTCAATACAAAGACATATATTAATAATACATTAAAGTCATGTGGTGAAGGTTACCACACCATCGCGAAGTAATCCGATTCAAAGTCGACTATATCCAGTAATCTACCCAACAATTGTAAATCATCGTTGCATGTGTAATTCAGTACGATAAAGAGAAATAACACGAACAATATTGAAAAAATAATCAAATCATACTGGAAATGCGTTGTCACTTTTTGTTTGCAGAAAATATAATATAGACGTATATAGGCAACGTCATAATCAGTCACGCACTGGGAACTTGTCTAAAATTCCAAGTAAGATAAACGAAATGGACAACGTTGCTTACCTATAGAATATTGAAAAGAAATTTAAATATTGAAATTTATTAGATGTATTTTTATAAGTTAAACTATATATTCCAACTAATCGTAGCAATAACATTGGTTATTATGTTATAATTATAGTGAAATATGTAGATTATAAATAGTTTAAATTGGATAAATACGTATTTTCTGTTTTGTTGTTGTGTCTTAAATCTCTTCCTTCTTGAGTTAACTACAAACTATAAGAAACAGAAACGTAATAGGTGCGATAAATAAGTACTAGTAATCAACATTGACGAGCATAATTAATTACCCCATGTCTATATTTAACGAAATATTTAAACGGATGCTTTTAGTGCTGTTTTTGTTTTTTTAATGCTTGAAAGTAATAAAATTTGTGTAGTTGTGTCTCCTAAAATAATAAAATTGTAACAATTTGGCAATTCTCATAAAGAGCGTATTTTAGTCAAAAACTCGTATTTAAAACAGTCACCTTGTCGAAACTGAAATGATCCGTGAAGGAGGCACCTAGTGAACAGCTTAATCAATTAAAAACATAGATGTATAGCTTTATACATTTCATAACAACATTGGTCGTATGGTCTGTTCTTTTGATTAAGAAGTCGATTGAATTTTTAATTACAAAAATTAAACTAAAGTGCCATCCTTAAGTCAGTTCTCTAAAACCACAAAATTGCCCCAAAACTCCAAATTGGCACCATATGTAAATAACACGTATGTCTTAACACAAGTTTTCAAAAAATAAATCGTTAAGAGTAATACCGTACGGTAACCTTTGCAATAAACAAAAAATAACAATGCATACAAAAATGCTTTTGCCCGATACTTAATGCAGGTTTACTGGGCTCGACCCCGACAGCTACCCCGGTGGCGGATACTTTATGCACTTTCATTGTAGTTGTCGGGATAGAATACGGAAAGCTTGGCATCAGACCGTGTAAAAAATACACTTATGGAGGTCCGCCATCTTGTCACCATCTCGTCACTAGATGGCGATACTAGACATCCAAGTACCTTAAAAGTCGTCGTATGATAATAACGCGAAACGGTCAATAAGAGAAGGTTGTACTATAAGACAAGGTTGTGGAAAGATTACGTTTTGTATTCCTGATCTATATATAAGCAAAAAAACGACTTGTGTAACAAGTAGTTAACCAATTTAAAGACTTCTACTTAAGACTATTTCCACAGCAGCAACAACGGTAAACGGAAAGAAAGTCATAGAAAAAAAGTCACAGTTTTGATAGGAAAAAAGTCCATAAATATTCATTAAATTGAAAATTATTCGTGATTATTATTTTCAACTTTATCAGATTAAGCAACTTATTGAACGAAACTTTTTTATACAAAATATTTGCGAAGTTGACTATTTAAGAAATAACGGTCATTATTAAATGAAATATTTTTAAATACTCTGGTTTTCGCGCATCAAAATTTCACTTCACGTTTAGTACATTTATAATTATTATTACTGTTATTATTATAATTATTATTACCGGTAACATTTATTGTTCGTGTGCGTAACACAGTTTCCTAACTTTTACATGTTGTGTATATTTGAGTTAACGTGTAAGTTTTACGTTTCCTCTGACTTGGCATCTAAAGGTATTCGAAATCTTATATACATCCTGTGTTCTGACACTTCGGTGTATTCAAATCATACCTGTCCTTGGCAGGAGGGGGTGTGCCTTTCTAATTTCGAATTACATGATTAACCTTTAATCTGGTTAGCTTTTGAAAAAGTCCGAATACTCATACTTCAAAGTCGGCGTCAAATGATCTAGTAATTGCAATAAACATCCTGTTTGTTTACCTGCTAATTCTGTTAATTACCCTTCATAAACGAGTAACATTACCTGTAACATTTTCACCTCCAGGTACAACTGTCGTTTCAAGACGTGCAAAATTATCAACGGAATTTTATTTTATATATAAAAATAATCATATTAATATATCTTTTATTACAATTATTATTTAGGTTAAAATTTGTGTCTAAAAATACTTTTATTAAAACAAAGATAATTAAAACATTAAGACGTATTTGGTAATCTTATATTCTCAGCCGGTCATTAGTCATCGCCACAGTTTGTATATTCTTCAAAGAGCTAAGGCAGAAAAACATGTTTTTAAACTGGATTATTTATCATATTTACTGGATAATTACATTTACACGTCACAAACGCAGTCACGTGATAAAATACTGTCAATATGGCGGCCCCCATACACAAAATTTTACCACCTTTAATCCACTCTAGAAGCGTAACGGTAAAGAATACAATAAAACATCAAAAGGCAATTATATTTCTTTTTATTTGAAGAATAACATATCAAATTTTCATTTTTTTCGCGAAGTTTCCCTTTAAGGCACCTTTGTTGATATAGAAACATAGCAGGGTCAATGCAATAAACATTTCGTTCCTACCCAACTCTCTATACTTGTCTAGTGGCACTTTTCAGTCTTGTTTTAACGTCATATACGTCCTACAATTTTCTATAACTCTTTCTCATATTTTTTACTAATGTGTCTTAAAGTTCTTCCCTGTATTCGAAATTGCTTTCCATTACTAGAAACAAATGGCAAAGACCCAGCATGCATGATCAAATAAAACATCAAAAGTATCCATTACATAAAATTGAACAAATCAACAAGATATAATATACCAATTAATTTTATTTACAACAAACTGATGTACATAACATAGATAACAGCTGCAAAATGAACATTTTTGCTATGAACAAGATCACAATATCACACCAGGAGTGGCGTTTATATATATATTTTTGTACATATATTTATGTTTTTAAATGTATGTATTGGTACATATCACGTTTTATATAAGTAATATTAGATTGAAAGATAATAAAATGCTAAAATACCAAAAATTAAATTAAAGCAAACACATCACGTTTTTAAGAATGCACTTATTTCAGTAACCTTGCATTATATCTACAATCTGGAAAAAAACCACTACATTCCATAGTGGCTTTTAAGTTTTTAATTCAAAAGCAACTAATTAATTCATTGTATCCAAATTATTATAAAGGATTTCGTGGTAATACCAGCGAAATATTGTACTATTCTTTTCACAAACAGTTCTGACAAACATAAAACGTGTAAACTTGTACATTGAGTTCTCTGTACACTGTATTTCCAAAAAGAACAAACAAAACAAATAAATATAGAAATTATAAACAATTGTGCTTTTCACATACTAAACATAGGGTTTGTAGAAATACTATCAAGTAATAAAATATTTACATTCTTTTAACAATATTCTAGTTTTCATATAAATCAGAGCAGAAATATAGCAGCTAGGTAAAACAGTATACAACATATTTATATATTACTCTTTAAATATTACAAAAATAATTAGTTATTGAATATAGTTCAACTTAACTTTAAAGATTCTACAGGTAAGCATTATATGTTTCATTTTATTTACCAGGAAAACCTGAGAAAAAATGTGAGGAATTGCTCACACTTCTTTGTGAAACACAATCTTTACATGAATTCTTAAAGATGACTTTACATGGATTCTAAAAGATGACAGAGTGCATGTATAGATTGACAACTTTAGTCTCCTTGTCAACAGTTAGTAAAAGTTTCATGTCAATATTGTAATAGGAAAGGAAAACTATTCCATCCATGATTTTGAAGACAATATTGAAATCAACCTAATAAAATAATGAGATCTTAAATATTACATAAAAAATAACCACAAAACAATGTTTAAACACCTTACCTTGAGGCTGTGTATAAGTAACAGTATGATAAAATAATTTTAAACAATCAATATAAATAAAGCTGAAAATTCGTTAACACTAAACAGTTAATATAAAACAGAACTAAAAAAATGGTACAAAAATAAACACAGAAATATGGTGTAATTTAAAAATATATATCAAACAAAAACTTCTACGTATGTAATTAATACTGTTTAAGTTCACAAATATGTATTTTAGTTTTGTATTTTTAAACTGGATTTAAAAAAATATGTTAACACTGTAAACTGGTTATGTTTCTGATGTTTTTATCAGATTTTCAAATCCTATGGTTTTACACAATGCAAGCTAAACATCTGTTTTCAGGAGGACCTCTATTTTTGAATAATTTTATCACAACCGTCCTAAAAAAACTGAAAAATATTATGAAATTCATATCATTTCTTATGATTTTTTAACCAAAAAATAAAATATGTAAAATTGAAAAATTGACATTTCACTATTTTCATATATATAGTTTCTTCATGAATTTCTAACAAACTACAACAGCCACCAGAAAGTTACAAATGAACAACATTAATAACTGACATCTATCTTAATTAACAAGCTTTGAAACTTTCAACAGTATATATCATATATTTTGCTGGAAACAAAATTTACAAAGATGACAGATTATCACTTACTATACTAAGAAATTAACAATTACTAGGATTTTAAGTTAAGGCTGTTTATGTCATTTAACTTTCCTATTTCCTATATTATTAGTTTGCTAAATTAAATGTCAACAGTAACAAAGCTTTGAATGTTTCATTAAAAACAATATTAAGGTTTTGGACAGTTTAATCTTTATAGTATACCTAAGAAATAACATCTACATATCTGTCGCTCTAAATTCTGAACAGCTTCTGACGTGAAATTATATTGATGAAATTGACGAATAAAGGCAGCTTAATATCATATAAATACATGTATAATGATGAACTTAGATTGACAAAGCAATATTACCCAATGACAAATGAACACAATTTACAATCAAAACAATTAATATGCCTCAATTGTATAGGAAGACATACTGGTTTGTTTGTTTTGATGTGCTTTAAAGCCAGGTTTAGCAATTCATTTTAATCTTTATCATGACAACCAGTTTTTTATTAAGCCTATGTACAGATGAAGACTCTAACAGACATATAAATGTTTGATTTATAAAATTTGTTTAGTTATTTGTTACAACAATTTCATCAAAATACTTATTGCATGTAAATGGTAATTGTAAATGCAAATAAGGGAAGATCTGGTAATAAGCATTCAAATTCACGATGGTTTAGATCTTGAGTAATTTTGCAAAACATAAAAACATTTGATAATATTTGTGTATTAGATAATTACAAACTTATAGTCTTAAAGTAATTTTTCTGAACATTGTCAAAACAAAAAAAAAAATAAATCCTTTAATTCCCTAATAAGTGAATTATAAACCTAGGTTATGTTGTGTACAACTGGATATTTTTAAGATTTGTGTTTTAAGACGTGTGTTAAGGCATTTAATACTTTAATAAAAAGGTCAAATTCATTTTCCAGTAAAAGAAGCTGCTTAGTATTTCATTGCATCTTTCCAAATCAAATAGACATGAAAAAAATGAACACAAAAATGGTGACTTAATACACGTATGCAATATGATACAAATACTATTTTGAACTTTTTTGTGTACCAGCTATAGAAAAAGCAATAGTTTTTCACTTGTATTCTGTTCATAACAGAGTTGCCATACATGTACACTGTATCTACATAAAAAATAATATCATTACCATAAATATTTACAGTTTATTGTTTTTGTCATTCAAATAAATTATTCACACTTCACACAAAATACATGTTGTATAATGACAAATACCCAGTACATTTAATGCATTTTAAAAACATCATATAAAAAAATCCTAAACATTATTTTGTATTGTCAATTATTTTTGTGCTCTTGCTATTAACTATTTCCCTTAACACATACAATATAAATAATTATACAACACATCAAATATATAGACATTTCTATCAATCTTCAGTGTAAAAATAATTTTTTAAAAGAGATTCAAATTGTAAACATAATATTTTAGTGAAAGTCCTGTAAAATAAAACAAAAAATACTGTAAAAAAATGTAAATAAAATAATTCACAACAATAAATACTGATGCCTAAAACTCAAAGGTACATTTATTATTAATTATCAAATAAACTAAATTAAAAAAAAATAATTTAAATTATTTTAACAAAGGAATGTCTTGTTTAACATGATATAATTATTACAGAAAATACTGTTACATTTCATTCATTTTAACAAAATATGGGAAAAACAAATGAACAAATGAAGACAAAATGATCTTTTCATATTGATTTCTTATAAATTAATTCCTTTGGAAGTGTATGATTTTCTGTTGCCTTGGTTACTGTTATCTTCTTTTAGTTCCATACTTATACACTGGGGTTGAAGCATCTGGACTAGGTGTCTAAATTAATAAATATATAAATGAGAAAACTAAATATTTGTGGTATGGTACCCATCTTTGTGGTCCCGCCGACCTTGAGGTCAAGGTCAAAGGTCATCAACCATGGTATGCGACACATCGCCTTATTATCTACTTACATTTCAAATATCAAAAGATTAAAAAGTTACAGCCCGGACATTAATTTGTCATACAGAAAGCAATAATGTGACCTTAAGGTCAAAGTTCAAGGTCAAAGGTTATCAACCACGGTATGCGACACATCGCCTTGATATTATCTACCTACATTCCAAATATCAAAAGCCTACCTTAAAAGATAAAAAAGTTACAGCCCAGACACGATTAGTTGGGACGGGCGGACGGACGCACAGACGGACTGACAGACGGACAGACTGATCACTATAGGGCGTCCGCCACAAAGTGGCGGGGCCCTAATTATGGTGTTCCTATTTTGTTGGTGTGAAGCGAAATAATTAGAAAGCTAACAAAAGTATAAAACCAACAGAAATAAGAGAAGGAAATTATATTTTAAATTTCTTTTAAATACTCAATAGTTGAGCTGAATTTCGTATAACCTAACTTGGTATTTTAGCCATGCCCCCAGTGTGTGACTGATTGATGATGCTGACTATATTGTATTCACCGAAAACAAGTGACATATTTCATAACTTGTTAAATATCGGTTTTTTCATTGTTGGATAGATATAGATGACTTTGCATCAGTTTATGCTATACATAAACCACTTCAGGGTCAGTGGCGGATCTAGGGGGGGGGGGGGGGGGTGGGGGGCGTAGGGGCGTACGCCCCCCCTTTAACAAAAAGGAAAGGAAAAACAAAAAGAACAGGGGGGCGGTAAAAACCTGCATCAAAGGCAAAAATGTAATCCCCGCTCGTCTTCGCCATAAATTAATGCATTAACTATTATCTCTGTTGTATATACTGTACCAAATAAAGGTTACTGAACACTATAAAAACCTTGATCGTGGCCCTCCTTTTAAGATATCCCCTTTTTACGCCCCCCCCTTTCGAAAATCCTGTATCTGCTCCTGAGGGTTACTAGTGTAAACAGACCCAAAGTCGCCTATACCCAATAATATAAGCAACAACTGAAAACAATCTATAAATAAACCAGAGGCTCTCGTGATCCTGTGTCGCTCAGCTGATTTTATATGCCATGAAGATGTCATTCTCTGATGTTAAACTAAGTCTTGCAATTTTCAATTATCTACTAGCATGTGGAGGCCATCCAAAAAATCTTGCTGTTTATTTCAACTGGTTTAATAGTTTCAGATAGTAGGAAGCTACATGTATTTTAACAATATCCTAGAGGTCTCTATGTTAAATAAATTTCTACAATTGGAGCCATCATGGATTTTTTATCAAATAAGCAAACATAAACTTTTAAAAGAACCATCTGATAAACATTCACATACAAAATGGCTTCAATCAGCTTTGCAATTTCAAAAATGATGGCATTGAAATTGAGTCCTCTGTTAAACTTCGTATGAAATGGAAATGGTGGACATTTTTACTGTAATATAGGCATACAAAAATTTGTATATAGGACCATGCATTAAATATTCCAAATATAAACTTATGTTTCCATTTGTTAACTGGTTTCAGAGAAGAAGCCTTTTAAAATTTTTTCTTATAGTGTCCTTTGTTAAATTAAGTTCTGTGGTGGTGTCCATTTTGAATGTCCAATAGGCATAAAAAGCACTAACTTATAGAAGACTATCCAAACAATATTGCACGTAAGTTTTGTTTCCATTGGTTATCTTTTTCAGAGAAAAAGCCTTTCTAAAATAGGGTTCTATGTTAAATTTAGTCCAAGGTGGCCACAATATTAGTTTTCCAATCAGAATAAAAACCCAAACTTTATAAGGTCCATCCAATAAACATTCTGAAAAAATTTGGTTTCAATCGGCCATGTGGTTTCAGAGAAGACAAATAAAATGTAAAAAATTTACAGATGACAATCACATTGATGACGACTGACGCAAAGCTAAAAACTAAAGAATAAAAACAGAAAATCCGCAATCTGACTCTACCATAGTATAAATATGCAGGCACACTAGTCCATAATATACATGCAAATTTTACTGTTTTTTAAATGTCATACTGTACTAAGTTTATACAATCGAGTGCACCCTTTTTTCATTGTCACCAGAAAAAAAACCTGTTGCAATCAGCAAATGCAGCTGTACTATACATAACACGCAGAATGTGTTCATAAGATCATTATTCAGCTGTTGTCTGCTGTAATTTCTCACCTCAATTCTAAGAGCAATTTGTTGGCCATTATCTTGATCTTCTAGGAGTTCTGACTCCCAGTCAGCATCTTCATTTGGATCAAAGCTATACATGGGCATCAAATGATGTCTTAACTTGTCCATCCTAAAAAAACATTATTGTTATTATCTTGATATTGTTCAAAGAAATTGCAAAGTTACATTTTACATGAGGTTTGTCAATTAAAATGTTCATTCACATGTACACCTAAAGGTATATTGCAACTAGATAAAACATTTGTGTTGGATATTATACAACATGCATAACTTTTGTAAGATTTTTTTGGAAACAAGATATACTATACATGTAGCATTAGAAACATAAACTTAGTTAACTTACCTGCTTTTTCTGAAAATCATAACAGCCTACAATGTAAAAAATTGTATACAATATATAGTATCATGATTTCTTCACAGTAAATCTTCCTAAAATTTAAATACCCTGACCAACACCAACCTAAACTCAGAAAAGGTTTCATGTGGCCAGCTAATAAAAATAAAATAGGTCACAGATATATATAAAATATATATTTGTTTAAATGTTTAATGAAAGTTTATTAATTTCCTAGCCCAGGTAACTGCTTAGGAATGTTAGAAAGGTGTGCATGTCACAGAAATGCTAGTATTTTAGCCAAAACATTTACTACAGTTCTACCTATGTGTTAAATGATTTTTTGTGGATTAGTATTTCTGAGAGTACATTAAGGTAATTTTTTGAATAGATTGTGGTGTCTTATTGAAACTAACTGAAGGCGGTACTCAAAAAGAAAGTAAAGTGTAATGCACACTATAGAAACTGCTTCGTCAGCACTTTTTGTATCTTTTCTACATAAACATATAAAAAAAACCACAAAACTCACAGGAAGTGTTCTGTCTTTATTTCATTTTAAATTCTTTCAGTATAGTCATCTTTCCTTTTTGCAATGAATTGGGCATATTCATGTGCATAAAATTAAATTGCGATAAAAATAGTAGGCCAAAAATAAGGTAAATTTAAAACTGTACTGTTCAGTTTGAACTTTGCATCAGTTTCTCCTAAAGTTTTGGCATCACAATAAAATCCTTTTGCTGAAAACTAGATTTTGTCCCAAATTGCTAAAGTTAGAGACACAATTAAGAAAATTAATAGGAATAAGTTAAACAAATTGTAAATGTAACTCCAAAAATGCAAAAATTAGCCTAAAATTGTTTATAAAAGTGATTATTGTGCACATAACTTAGCAAAACCTGTTCAGCAGATGGTTTGTAAATGCATTATTAGGGTCAAGATATCCAACTTACTAATAAAATCCTTACTTAAGTAGGATTTTTTGTGTGTGAATTAAGTGCTATCAACAGCCTTTGACAGAAATATCCGTACGTGTACTAGTACTTTTATTTTGCACCAATTGAAGGTATAAAAAAGGTTAAATTGAAATGGATTCATTTTTTTGTACTTGTTTCATAGGTTTCTAGTCAAAAAGCACCATCTTGTTAATTTGAAGCCACATCTAAACAATTTAGGGGACAACATGGCATAGTTTTAAAGATGGAATGGTCAGCTATTGAAACAACTAAGATCATAGTGTGCCAGCATAGATACATGTAGGGCTGCCCAAAAGTATAATGTAAGGCTAAGTGCATTTAAAAGGTATCTGTTATAGAACTTTTATATTATTTTCTTATTTATGAAGGTGCAGTGAAAAATATGCTAATTTTCATTCTGCAAATGTCTTCAAACAGATGTCCAATACTCATGCAATTTTTCTCTTTAGGTAGGGCAAAAGAATAGAAGAATTTTTCAAGAACACTTTGAACATCAATTCATCTTGGCTAAATTGGTTCTCTTACAAACTTGGTATAGGTAAAACAGTAGTAAATGTGTACCAGTAACAGGTTTCCAGATTGTGTACCCTACATTAAGCACAGCACTTAATACTACTAGTACATGCATGTTAAATGTGTTCGGATTTGGTTAATAGTTTTAAAAACTGGTAAAATTTTTCTCAGATCTTGAAAGATAGCATTTTGGTAATTGTTTAAATAGTATTTTGATACATTTACTGCATTAGAAATTGCATGTAAAAGTTGAAGCCTCTCAAGGGTTCTAACTAGTGAAAAAAGGAATAGGTCACGGATATATACAGTATGGCATATACTAGTATTTTTTAAGTATAGAAGGAATGTTTATTAATTTCCTAGCCCAGGTAAATGCTGAGTACATGGATTAATGTTAGAAAAGTATGCAAATAAAAGAAATGCTAGCACATTTATTTTTGCATTGAATATAGATAAAACATTTACTACTGTTCTACCTAGAATCCTAGTGCTGTTATCACTGCTTACTCTACTTCCTTCTATGTTTATAAAGTGTGATGAAAATTGGTTTAAACAATTTAAATATATTAGTTTGGTGTTAAACTAAGATATCTGACTGTTTCTTAGTTATTTTATCTATTTAAAGTATCAAATTGAATGAACACTTTACTTTCTACTAAGGTGGCTTTTCGAGGGTTGCGTTTATAGTATATATTAGTATAGAGAATTTGTCTGTGTATTCCGTCTGTCATGATTTCTCAGTTGATCATGTACTTTACAGTTGCAAGTAAGTAAATTACAAGTAAAAAAACGGACTTCCAAGTTGTTCTGATGCTTTTGAAGCCTCTCAGAACAGGAAAGTTTGTGGCTACTTAATGACTTCCAGTGCAGTGTCTGTGGGACATATAATAATCAAAGAACCTCTTTATTCATCTAATAAGTGGGCAAAGCAAGTGGTTTGGGAGTCCGTCAATTAGAGCACATATTTGATAGATTGATCGTACTGTTGTAATAATGCACATATAAGAAAAATAGCAAAGAAAACTGACCAAACAACAAGAGCCAAAAGTCAAGAAACAGTTACAAACTGGATATAGACAAATGCAACACAAAACAAAAAAAAAAAACAGAAAGAGAGTAGCCCGAACCCAATAAAAACCATGGACAAGTAAGCAGTCCCTTCCTCTAATTAGACTGCCATCGAGTTACGAATTGTCATGTCCATGAATAGGAAACAGTATACCTATGACTCAACAAAAATGTCAGATTGTATTCGAGAACTTCTGGAGAGGTAACATCAACCTAGGTACTACAACAAACCCTTGTTTGAGAAGTTTTGCAGTCAACACCACTGATCTGTCTAGAAAATCAGAATACCGATCGGAGGATCTAGAATAATGTATAAGTTGTGAAATGTACAAACCATACGCTGGAGCTACTGGAATGTTGCTGTCGATGAACGGGAAGTTGACAATTGGAAAGTTGAAGTCATCATGTTTGTTGTAGAGTCTACATGTAGCTTGTAGTTTTTTCCATTTCCAGAAGTAGGTCTAAGTAAAAGAAGATTCTGACTTTTCTGTGAAGATGGATACAAATTGTATAACATGCATTACACATTACAAGAATAGTGGCAGCGGTGGGATCTGGGAAAACTTGATTTCTGTATATATTTACTGTTGTTTTTTTTTTTTTATCATTTAAGCTTTGCAAGTACTAAGTTTTTAGGTTTTAGTTCATACTGCACATTTAGAAAATTCAGTGTTGTTGACACACCAAATGCATTACAAACAAAGTGCTCAAAACAGTGCAACTCTGGGTTTGTGAAAATAGTAGAGAGACCCCAAGTTTTGGGATCAGTTGTTATCAAGAAATGTTGGAATTGTTGCAAAAGTTGTGCACAGTTCACCAAGCATGGTAGAATCTAAAACAAGGTCAGAAACAGGTTTTGATAGTAAACACAAGGGTTTAATGTTGCTCAAGAGTCTCTTGATCAAACTAGTCTATAAAGCTAATTTGTTACAGAACGTCGAAAGGGGTGCCTCAGCAAAGCATACAGAACAGTGGAAGTGTTACATGGTTTGACAATAATCTACCAAGAAATAAAAATACTATCATGACTATTAAACCAGCAACACATGATGGTTAGTGTTCTTGGATAGACTACAAGTCACATTTGGATGCCTGTACACAGCTAAACCAATGGACCAATCATAAAAATGGTCTACACTTGCTCAAAGATCATTTATTTTTCATGTTTTTAAGTAAATGTATTTTATCATTGCAAGATGAAAAACAATACTCTTACATTGTTATTCTTACCCACCATGTACATTTGTATGCACATTGCTGTCCATCAATAAAGCAAACTCATTAGCATGAAAAGAAGTCAGAATTTTACCTACTAGTAGTTTTACCATTTATAAAAACAGGTACTAGTAAATATAGCAATGAAAAATCAGCATGCTAAGAGAAATCTGTATTTTACACAAAAATGTATCATACACTTAAAACTGTAGTGCTATAAAGACTTCTCAGTTTAAAAACTACAAACAATTCCAAATTCTAAAGGTACTAGTACAATACATTGTATCTAGAGATCCAGTTTAAACAATCCTGAACAAGTCCTGGCAATTACCAATCAATTGACATATTTCACATTCTACTTGCAGGAAAAAATAGGCTAAAGATGACTTGTTATCTGCCTTAGCATAATATACAAGTGCATGTAATTTTTATGTATGTGTACGTAAGAACATGGAGTTTTGGACAAAATGTTCATTGAAAGACACTGAAAACATGAAAAATCACAGAAAATTAATAGTTTCAACCTATATTGACACTGGTACCTATACTTTTTAAGTTCAGAACATATCACTTTCAATAAACACTTACTATATATATATATATAATGCTATGCATGTTAGAACATATTACTTTCAATAAACACTATACTTACTAGTACTATATATATATATATAATGCTACGTGTACAACCAAAATAAAAGATCATACAGGAACTAAAACATTGGCTAACACATGACTATAACATGGAATGATGTGGATACCAACTATTAGTGCAGAAAAGGATTATTAATACCAAGAGAATCACTGAAATTAAAGATCCTACAGTAATTATAACAAGTTTGGACTGTGAGCATGCTCACAAAGGGATACCCCCCACTTCGCCAATTATCTCCCCTGAATAATATCCGACAGCGACGAAAATTCTTCATGCACATCTACTAGTACATATGATGTACTCCCTTCATGTAAAGTTTCATCAAAATCTGTCAAACGGTTTAGAAGGAGTTGCGCTTACGAGGTCCCGCACTGAATACTATATTTTAAAAGTCTAAGTCCAATTATCTCCCCTGAATAATATCAGACAGCGACGAAAATTCTTCATGCACATCTACATGTACATATGATGTACTTCCTTCATGTAAAGTTTCATCAAAATCTGTCAAGCGGTTTAGGAGGAGAAGCGCTTACAAGGGATGTGGACAGACGGACAGACAGACAGGGTGATTCCTATATACTCCCCCAAACTAGTTTGCGGGGGGTATAACAACTGCTAATAGATGACCAGATGATGTGGGATGTCCTTAAAACTGAAATACATGTAAATGCTAGGAGCCAACTAAAATGAAAAATCCTACAAAACTAAAATCAAAGATCCAAACAGTAATTATAACAACTACTAATACATGACCAGATGATGTGGGATGTCCTTAAAACTGAAATACATGTAAATGCTAGGAGCCAACTAAAATGAAAAATCCTACAAAACTAAAAACAAAAGCTAACATATGACTAGATGACATGGAATTCCCTCGTCCTGGACATCTAATTTCACGAATACTAGTACTTACATTTATGCTGAGTCCAACAAAAACTAAAGATCCTTCAGGAAATAAAACAACAGCTAACAGTACATGACTTGATGATATGGGATGTCTTGAATACTTATATTATGACAGAAGTACAACTAAAATGAAAGATTCTTTCGGAACAAAAACAAAGTCTAACACATACATACACAGATAAAATGAAATGCCATGGATACTTACTATTAATGCTAGGAGTCCAACCAAAATGAAAGATCCTACAGGAACTAAAACATAGGCTAACACATGACTAGATGACATGGAATTTCCTGAACTGGCAGCTGCAGTGGTATGATCTGTCAAATTACTATATGGTATCACCTTGTATGAAACATTGTTGTTAGCATCAGAACTCATTGTAATTTCTTTAAAACTGGGATGTGTATGTGCTTTCTATAGCATGCAGTTATACATTTTCATCAGATATTTTGTTCTTATTCTTGCTGTATGTCATCTAGACAACTTACTGCTGGAATAAATGACAAAAGAATTGAAATAAAATATAAACTGAATTTAATTAAATTTGAAACATAAAATTAAAGTTTAACATATTGTGCATTTGGACTTTTGTGTGTACAACAAACAAGAACTTATTGCAGAAAAGGATACTTAATACACAAACTGATTTACATTTGAGTGACCTTAGATCTTTTAATTGCTTGTTTGAATGAAGTTCCTTGTGGATCCCCCCCCCCCTAAAAAAACAAAAAAAGAAACCAAGATCTTTTACAAGGAACCAGCAATTTTTGTTTATTAAGGTTGGAGTCTAGCACATTCCTGCCAGCAGTAACGCTAAAATCTTCAACCTTAGCCATGACACACACACACACAATCAATAACAGATGACTATCTTAAATATGGAGGCCTGTTTTTTTAGAGTTGTACTACATGTAATATCTATGAATCTGGTCTGCAACAAGAAATCATATGCAAACCAAAACAAATGCATTAAGTATAAAACAAATTAATGAAAAGATTCCTCTGTTTATACTTATGGTTTACTGTTATCACAATTTTCTACAAGCTTATAACAGTTATATTTTCAAGAAACTAAGGCCAACACTAAGAATGTTTGTTTGTTTGATGGTGTTTAATGCCACTTTCAGCAATTTTTCAGCTACATGTATATCATGGCGTCCCGTTTTTTTGGGGGGAGGAAGCCGGAGTACCCGGAGAAAACCCCCGACCTGTGGTAGGAAAACTGGCAATCCTTGTCAATTAAGATTGGAGTGGAGTACACCCTGCCTGCAGTGAGAATCGAACCCGCAATCTCAGTGTTGACAGACCACGTGGTCAATAGTAGACGAACTACCTTGACCACTCGGCCACCGAGGCCCCCACTAAGAATGTCCATGGTAAAAAAAATTAATTACATCATATTGAGAATACATGCTAAATATGTCTTAAGCTCACTACATGTAGGTTAGCAGGCTTGCTATTCATTGTAAGCAAGTGAATGTGTTTGGTTTCGTTTGAATGGTGTTTAATGCCACTTTCAGCAATTTTTTAGCTATATCATGGCATCCAGTTTTTATTAGGGGATCTGAGGAAGCCAGAATACCAAGAGAAATCCTGACCTTCGGTAGAAAAAGTAGTAATACTTGTCAATAAAGATTGGAGTCCAGCCAGCAATGAGACTAGACCCTACAGCTTCAGTATTGACAGACCACGTGATCAATAGTAGACGAATTACCTTAATCACTCAAGGCAAATCACTTAATCACTCAAAGACACCAAGGCCCCGGTGGATGAGTGTGCAAGTAGTAGGCAGATATATAGATATACATATACTAGTTAGTAGTAGCAGGTATTAACTAGACAAAGTCGATCTAGTCAGGGCTTGCTCTGGATTCTAAAAAGTGGTCAACAAAAAAAATCACCTCTGCAATTTTCTGTTGCCAATTTCTAAATAGGATCTATCCAACTAGAGGCTCCCAGGAGCCTGTAATCGCTCATCTGGAATCCAAATGACTTCAACTATATTTAAATTTTTGAAATTAACAGTTTCAGTCTACTAGTAGTTGTTATAGCTTTTAAGTTACTGTGCAAAAACTAAACATTTCTTCAAAAATTTTAGTTAAATACAATAACTCCTATAAGGTGCCATCAGACAATTTCTAAAAATTAAATGGTTTGTAGGCTTTGTCCTTTAGGGTACTTTAGAAATTTACAGTTTTACTCTACAAGTAGATGTGTTATAGACTAATTTATAATTCAAAAACTGTTCATTTGTCCAAATTATTAATGAAAGGGCAATAACTCCTATAAGAGTCATCTTACAATTTTGGACTAAGAAATCATTTGTAGGGCTTCTATTGCTGATCATTTGTGCAATTTACAGTTTCAATCTAGCTGCTATAGTTTTCAAGTTACAGGACAAAAATGGAAAATTTCATAACAAAATTGTCATTTAAGGGCAATAACCCCTATAAGGAGTCATCTGACAATTTCAGACCAATTAAGTGAATTGCAGGGCTTTTATTGCTAATCATTTTTGCAATTTATAATTCCATTCTAGCTGTTATGGTTTTTAAGTTACAGGACAAAAATGAAAAATTTCATAAAAAATTGCAATTTAAGGGCAATAACTCTTATAAGGAGTCAATTTCAGACTTATATAGTAATTTGTAAGGCTTGTATTGCTGATCATTTTTGCTATTAACAGTTTCACTCTAGCTGTTACAGTTTTTAAGTTTCAGGACGAAATCGGAAAATTTCATAAAAAATAGTCATTTATGGGCAATAACTAATTTAAGGAGTTGTCTGACAATTTCAGACCAAACAAGTGAATTGTAGGGCTTTTATTGCTGATCATTTTTGCCATTAACAGTTTCACTCTACCTCGTTTAGTTTTCGGGTTATATTGTTAATACCAAACATTTTGTCAAAAATAGTCAATAAAGGGCAATAACTCCTACAAGAAGCCAATACACAACTTCACACTAATAGCAACTATTGTAGACCTTAATGTGCTGATCAATTTGAAGTACTAGTACATGTAACAGTTTTCTCTATAGCTATTATAATTTTTGAGATAATGATCAAAAACCTGTGTTGACCCCCATGTTCTATTTTTAGTAACAGTGGCCATATTTGTCTGTTGATCAACACCCTGGGTACAAACTTGAAACTAGGAACCCTAGGGATGATTGTGGCCAAGTTTGAAAAAAATTGGCCCAGTGGTTTCAGAGGAGAAGATTTTTGAAGAAGTTTATGACGGACGACCGACGAGGGACGCCAAGTGATGGTAAAAGCTCACACAGACCTGCGGTCCAGGTGAGCTAAAAATGTGTAAATTGAATTCAACAATTATTTTCCACAGTTATTTAGTGTTTTGAAATGCGGCAGATTTTTTCTTGTGATTTTCTATAGTAAAGTTAAAGAGTGTATGTTTGGAAGAGTACATTGTTGAATGTTCAAAATTGTCTGCGGTTCAGATGGGAAAAGTCTCACGGTTTGTCTGAATACCATTAAACATTACGAAAGCAGAAGCTCTTTTTGAAAACAATGCTAGGTCCCTTTACAAACTCAAACGCCAGACTTCCTATGTCAATTAACAGTAGCAATTGTCAAGGACAATTGGGACAAGTCAACCACAAAGGCATAATAAAAAATATGGATGTGTTATCAGGTAAAATTGTTTTAAATTGGATTTTAACACTACAAAGGTACAATAAGGCCAAACCAAAAAATATGTGTGTTTCCGGTTACATAGATTTATAAAATAGGTAGGTAGGTCGATTTTTTTTTTTTTTTTTTGTTTTTTTTTTTGGTTTTTGGGAATGGTGTTTGTTAAATTAGTAATTTAATGTTTACCTTTATCTTTTATAACTTTGTAGTTGGAAAGCTTGTAAGTTTCTAGAATTTTCAATAAAGCCTTTAAAAGTATACACTAATACAGTCACTGAATGAGCTATCAATTTCGTTACAAGCGTTCATATGTTTACATTTCGCCGCCATGTTGGGGCGGAAGTAATAAAATAGAACTAAAAACCCGGAACAATACCGGAAGTTTTCCGGTTCGAAGTAACCTCCGTTAAAAACCTTTAGGGTCGGCTTCAAAAAAATAGGTAGGGTCGGGTAACCGGAAACACACATATTTTTTTATTTGGCCTAAGGAATAATAAAAAAAAAAAAATGCAAGCAAAACACAGAGCACAAGGGGTGTAACTTTTTGTATAGATCCCAACGTTTCATCGAAATTAAATGCAAACTTTTAGAGTTACTGTTTACAAAAAAGTTTTTTTGTAAAATTTTCTAACATTTTTGGCAACTGTGAACTTGTAATTCATGTCTTTCCATATGCACACCACCTACCGGTAAGATGTTCGGTAACTCTAGTTTACATGCAAGACTGTAGTTTTTATACAAGCCATAACATACATGTAAATGTGTCACACTATGATGACTATACCTTCATTATTAAATAAAAAGGGGTATTAAAATATGTATCCCAGTTATACAGACTTTGCAAACTTTTTTCAAATAAAAGTGTGCAATAATAAAAACTCTATAAATAAAATTTATAAGTATACCCCCGTGAAGCATACACAATAAGTGTTTAATAATGAACTGTGGTTAATAAGCTGTTAATAAATTGTTAGTACATGTATAAATGTCTTTCCCACAGGCACTTGGTGCCCAAAGGAAATAAATTACCTGTACAGCGGATGCAAGGTAGTACACATTCTGCGGTTAGAATCAAAATATTTTAGTGTGGTGTCATGAAATATACGTGTACATATATTAATGTAAATAATTATGTACAGTCAAGGAACCGGTTATCGCGCGTCCAGTGATTCCGCGCATGTTATGTATCTTCCAATTTCTGTATTTTAAAAAAAATATATATTTTATTTAACATTCCTGGACAAATTGTGGTCAATATATTACATATTCGGACGTTTAATTCTGCAGCGTAATTTTTATAAACATTCGTTTCTTAAAATAATAAAAAACGCTAACCTGAAAGACACGATCTTTAAAAAACTTCAATCAATCTTTAGTACATCAATGAATATTTGATTTCTTTTATTGTAAAAATTTAACTGCTTTATCAATGTTTAACTTTAGAATTGTTACATATAAAAATCTTTTCTTAATTTAATCCTGTATTGATTTTTTATGCACATGCGCGATATCACCAGACACACCATTGTTTACATAAAACCAGGTCATGCTGAACAAAATGACAAACTTAAGTACTTTGCCAACGAACTTTAACAAATTGGGTTGTATGTTTCAAAGATAAAATCATTTAACTTTCAAAATAAATATTTTTTTCTGAAACTGAAAAAAAATGCACAAATTTCTTAGGTGTGCGATAACACCGGACTACTATGTACATGTAATTATATGTCTCTGATGTGTTTGAGCACGGATATCCTACTAAGAAGCATCCTGTACAGATGACTGGTGATAATTGGAAAAGGTACATGTCAGGATGTGCAATTTGTAACAATTACCATGGGAAAATTTGTTGCTTGTTTCAGATACGACCTTCAAGAAATATTTACCCCTCGCGAATGAAAATTCAGCCGCATTTCAAATCGCTGATTAACTGTGGAAAATAATTGTTATGATTTCAAAAAGTGTAATATGAGACCTACACGAGGACCATAAACACGACCAAACGTGGTAGCAGTTTTCCATTTTGTCAGGCAAACACCCGTCGGGAAGACATGGTAGTTTACTAATTATACATGTATATACTAGTATACAGGGGCCGCGCTGGGCTTCGCCAATGTCGCCAATTGCGATTTTTTTTTCATTTGGCGACAAAATATTGCGTTTGGCGATTTTTTTTGCGCCAAGGTTTTATAGTGTTAAACAATGCATGCACGTTTTAAATTTATCGGTAATCAGTGATTGCATCATTAAAGATCCTTTGTCGGCCTCTATGGTCGTAAATACATGTGTATTGTGTAGTATCCAGTGACATGTGTGTTATTTGGAGTTATTAAACGGAATCGGCAATAAATGAATCAACAAAGTTTTCTGATGGAAAGCAGCTTTACCTGCATCACATTTGAGTAGACGTGTAATAAAACAATTGATGCTGTTAATTAATTTATGAAAATAACAAAGCAAACATATTTTTGTAGTACTATTTTTTTTTATAATGTAATTAATAAAATACAGGTATGGTGTTGAGCGATTTCCGGACCGGATGTCCGTCTTAATTTCGTAATTAGAAAACTCTTACACATGCGTAGTTCTATTTTCAGTATTTCCGGTTTCTTTTTCATTCATGGGAATAGATGTTTCTAATAAATTACTGTAAAACTTTGGTTTTTCTGCCAACAAGAAATCACTCACACATCTTTTCATGATTAAAATACAATTAGTGTACGGGCTGCTCGAGACTAAACTTTTGAAAAATTGAATTAAGAGTCCGGCAAACTTGGATTTCGTCCGACGTTACAGAATATGTCGCACATAATGTTAAACAATTTCGCCATCTAGCGATTTCCAATATATGGCGACACTTTTACAAAACTGGCGACGGAAAATTGCAGTTGGCGATTTTTTTGGCGCCAGCTTTTTAGAAGCCAGAGCAGCCCCTGAGTATATATATAAATATCCCAAAGTTTCATTGAAATCAAATGCAAACTTTTCAGTCATTGTATGGAAACATATTTTTCGTAAAAATTTCTATTGTTTTTTGGCAACTTGGACCTTTAAATTTGATGAACCCCCCTCCCCCACCAAATTTTTTGTTATTCATTCAGAAATCTGCCAGTGAATCAAACAGTCAAATTTTCACCTCTCTTAGTAAATTGAGCCTGAAAGATTATTTATCGCTACATGTGGACAATATAATCAATAAAATAGATAAGAATCCCTTTGAGATTAGTATTTCAAAACTCTGTGCAATCATTTGGGAACATACTTTTGTAGCTTCGTGACATTAAAAACGGATTTGTTGACATTTAGTACCGGAAACGATTTAGTTATTCTAATAAATAGTACTGCTTCTGGACTTTCTTACATTTTCCGTGCTGTCATGACACCGGTGTCGCATAATAAAAAGTCCAACCAATTAACGTACTAGTTTAAATATATTACATTTGCTCAAATATGCATATACGACAGGACATAAGTAAGGCAAACTTATGGAGTCTTCTCCAAATATGCAATATTTTACAAGAAGTTCATGGAGATTTATATAATTCTATTCATGCTGTAATTTATTTATATTAAGTGCTTTGATTGGATAAAAACACTTAAATGGCGTCTTCTCAGATATATAACTGTTTTTGCTGTTATAAAAATCGCAACAATTATTTCATAGAATTATAAGGATTAAACACTGTGTTTAGGAAATTATTAATGTGTAAACTCCGGCGACTCCCTCACAAACTTGACATAAAGTCCTTCGGACTCTATTTAGTTTGTGAGTGAGTCGCCTGAGTTTAAACATTGATAATTTCCTAAAACCCAGTGTTTAATCCTATAATAAATTATAGTACATGTGTAAGATAAGAGGAAAAAGAGGGATGTATAAGGAAAGAAATATATTGCAGATATTAGAAAAATTAAAGAATAAGGATGATTTTATGATATGTGTGTAAAAAAAATCATGTGTTCAATGCATTAAACAATATGGAACCTTTCTGACCCTTTGATATACAGTACTCATGTTTAGGGACAGACCATTTAACTTGAAGGTGGCCTTGGTTTTTTCAGATAGATAAATGATAACCCTATAAAATACAACAATACGTATAAATAATGTGTTTAAAAAATATACGGAAAAGTATATCACAATACAACAAAGTAAATATTGGTTATATATAATGCAACACAATATGCAATTGCAAATTAACCAAATAAAATAGACAATCTCTATATTTAACAGCTATACCAAATATAAATAATTACAGCAACAAGCTATATAAATTATGCCATATACAAAAGAAAACATCTCCGTATCGCATTAGGACGTTAACTAACGAATAAAAGGAAATATCAGTATTGATATCTATGGGATTAGGCTGACATAACATCTACATCTAATATAAAGTTGGCAACATCAGATGTACAATGTGTGTCCTGAAAACAATTAATAACCTTAAATACATTTGCTAATGGAAAATATTGTTTTAATCGTAACGTATATGAAATATACGAAATTCTACAAAAAGAAGTTATATCTGAATAAAACAATTACATGTACTATATCGATCTTTGACTTTAAAATACTATACGGCCGAAAAATACAAAGACCGTTTAAACACAATAGACCCATAACTGCAATGGTCAAGGTTACAACTCAAAATCAATCGAAAACCTCTCATTCTACATGGTACATGTAGCATCCCAGATTGCCGATTCCCAAATTGCCGAATCCCATATTGCCGAGTCCAGTTAGCCGATTCCCGAATTGCCGACACTGAAAAAAGTTAAACTATATGTTATTAATGATTTTAGAAACAAATAATGTTTTGTCGGAGAAGTTGTTTGTTAATATGTCGATTTCATTGAATTAGTTTCATGAAAATCTTTGTATTGTTTCGTATAGACGTAATTATTTCAATAAAAAAAAACCAATAAATAGTCCTATAATTTTTTTCGTTAATTTGCCATTAAGCACCAGATTTATAACAAAGCAACTAATCTATCATCATCTAAAGTTGTCAGGGGCCTCGGTGGCAGAGTGGTCAAGGTAGTTCATTTACTATTGATCACGTGGTCTGTCAAAACTGAGATTGCGGTTTCGATTCTCTCTGCAGGCAGGGTATACTCGACTCCAATCTTAATTGACAAGGATTGCCAGTTTTCCTACCGCAGGTCGGGGTTTTTTTCCGGGCACTCGATCCGGCTTCCTCCCCCAATAAAAACTGGACGCCATGAAATAGCTGAAAAATTGCTGAAAGTGGCGTTAAAACACCATTCAAACAAACAAACAAACAAAACAAATCTAAAGTTGTCAGCGTCGATAATGTTGTACACCTCTCTCATTGGAATCGTCGGATTATCAGCAGCTCTTTGACAAAGCATTTTACTCCAGCATGTCCAGTTACTCGTTGAACTCAGAACATCAGCTTGTATTGCGAAAAGGTTGTGTTTTCAGTTACACAAAATTAATCAATTTTTGTTTTAACTATCGGTAACCTATTTTAATTGTTATATCGTCGAACAATTAAAAGTTTTTTCGAATAAGTTGTAAGTAATTCCTTAAATAAAAAATATTTTAGCATAAATTTGTTTTATTTGGCAATTTGGGAATTGGCAAAATGGACTCGGCAAATTGGGGAGTCGGCAATTTGGGATTCGGCAATCTGGCATGTAATTTTCTACCTATAAACTGCAGATCCATAAAAATCTTATGTTCACCGATTCATAAACTAACTCACGCCTAACATATCAATTGGAACAGGAACCTATAAATCAACGGGACTGGAATCTAACGATACCGTTTACTTTTCATTGTCGCGCCAATACTTAATTACCGAACAAGTGTCGACACAGATATGACCGTTGTAGCGTAAAATTTGCAAGTCCGTAAAAAATGCAAATTCCGCTTCCGGTTTCCTGTGAAAACTTGTATTTTTAACGCTGACTGTTGTTAAGACTCTGTTCAAACAATATAAATAAACTACTAAATGAAGCCTTCAATCTAACCAAAGAATTAAACGATCAAAATGTATATACTTGGTACACCTTCGCTAAGGATTTTATATCTGATGATTAGCTGCTCCAAGAACTTATAAATTGTAATAATAAAACTAAACTGAAAACTTTAAAATCAAATTCAAACAACCTTTTTAATAAATGGTATCAGAAATTATATCAGAACAAACTTAATTTACTGAAATGAAAGTAATAAAACATACTTATATAAAAGCAAAAAAGAAGATTTAAATAGAGAATTCTATCTTTTTATTTTAAAGATTTTTAAATCTAGAAGGGTCCTCACAAAAATCAGAATGTTTGACCATAATCTAACCATAGAAAAGAACAGATACTTAAACATTCCTATGGAGCAAAGACTTTGGGTTGTTTGCAATGTGGTAGAGGACGAGGTTTATTTTCTGCTACATTGCAAGACATACGAGTCTTTGCGAAAAACTTTACTCGAAGAATTTTTTGAAGATACTGATCAATACGAACATTATAGTGACAATCAAAAATTAAAAATACTTCTAAATCCAAATAGCTATAAACAAGTTAATGTTATAAGTTCCTATTTAAAACAATCGTTAGTATTGAGGACGGGGGACTCTTAAATAAATAAATACTTGCAAAGCCAATACATACATTGTTCATTTAAAATACTATGTTTTATATGTTAATTGTGTATTTCTACTTTTATTTGTTTTTGTCACAAACTCTGTTTAGATGTTCACATGACAATAAAATTTGAATTTTTGAAGTTTTGTAAAAATCGCAAGTCCGTAAAAATTCCAAGTCGCATCAAAATGTCAATAAATCTTGAAAATTAAAATACTAAGTGCATGAATAGTTGTTTCTTTGTTGTTTAAATTAATATTGAAGTCAAGGGGTTATAAGTTATAATCATTGATATTAACGGTTACTATAAGTTGTATGTTGTATGCATTTTTTTCGAGCCGGATAAAGCAGACAGGTACGAACTTTGTTGGAGGAAATGAATACTGCCGCATTACAAATGTAAATATTTAAATATTATTTTTTGTTCAGTGATTGAATGCAGCGCTCTACTATTTATAATGGACGGAGTGTACCAAGTCCCAAGCACGTGAAATTTGTTACAAGTTTAAATGAAACAGTGAAATCAAGACTACACAAATAAAATTATAATTGTTTGGAACATGTGGAGTATGTTAACAGTATTGGGAGATCATACAAATCATTAAAAACTTGAATGTGTTAAAATAACAAGTAAGTAACTTCTTTTATGGAAAGCATGTCAAATCCACTCACCGGAAAAAAAAATCAGTCCTCACTTTCCCCAAATCACGCCCACCCCACCCATGTAACAATTAACATTATCTTTATTTCTTTTCTTTATACTGATTTATTTTTTAAGTTCCATATTTAACAAAGGTATAACTGCAGGTCATTGACAAGAATTAGTATACCAAGTATTCCACTGACAAGTCATTGCTAAACTTTTACAATGGTCTGGAAATCATGTAATATTTTGGAACTCATTATACAGAGCAAGGTGGAAATGATAAGCTTCTCAGAAACGACCATGGTAAGTTTTGTGTTTTTCATTTAAGACCACATACAAACTATAAAAAACATAAATCACTTATTTCATAAAGTACTAGCAGTTTGTTACAACAGATTTTTATGTGTGTTTGAATGCGGTTTCCCATCAATTTGTTAGCTACTGAATAATGAAGTCTCATGTCTGATCAAAAAGAGCCTAAAAAGAATCTGATGAAAAGTTATTTTACCTATACTTAAAATCAAGAATATGCAACTATATACTTGTTAATTTTAATAATTTAATATTAATATAAAAAAAATGTTTTCAATGTTTTATCCAAAACGAACAGAGGGTTTTCGAATAATTGAAAAGGCTTTCTATTTATTGTTGATAAATGAGTGAAGGACAAACGGAAACCTTTCCCATAAACCATAGAAAAAAGTATCACGTGGTTTGTGAACACTATTTACTCTTTGAAGCTTTGAAGAAAGTCATGTTTTGTGAAAATGGCGCAGTTAAATGTAAGTTTTATGTTTGATGTTTTTATGTTATTACAGACGCTCGGAAATGTTTATTTAGAATTATTTTAACAAATTGCATTGCGATATTTAGTTTAGTCACGTGGGTTTAGTCTCGGATTGTGAAAAAAAACGCATTGAAAAAAAAAATTTTGTGTCGACTGTTACACAAATAGAGTAAAAATTGTATTGTCCCTGAATTTACTTATCAGGCGCTTGATTTACTCATAAAAATGTCTCGGTGTGCTCGAATATCAATGTTTGTCAACTACGTAATATAGTACTTTTCCTTTATTAGTAAATAACCAGAAAAAACTTATTAGTTTGTGAGATTGACTTAATTTAGTTATAAAAAGGCTTTGTCCAATCTTTTTACATTATTAACGTCAATAAACTAGTTTGAAAGTAATCTACGAAATCATTTAAAGTTGATTTGATGTACAGAAATCAGTCAAAGTACATGTTGATTTATTTTAATCAATAAATGCTAATAATTGTGAAGTGTTTTAAACGTTTTATTCAAAAAAGAACAGATGATTGTATTTTGTGTTCTTCATCTAATATAACTAAAAAGTTTCTTGAATATTTTTATTACCATGTCAGATTACAACTCACTTTGTCGTTAAAATAAATGAATAAAACCTACCCATCAGCACTAGCAAAACGTACCACGTGCTCAATTTAAATTGTGAACACTATTTACCCGTGCAAGCTTTGAAAAAGGCAGACATGTTTTGGGATAATGGAGCAGTTTAATGTAATTTTAATTTTTTTTATAGTTTCGACAGGCGCTTCAAAATATTTATTTAAGAATTATTTTAACAAATCTGGCCTTGACATAATTTTTGTGTAGGATTATAAAAATACGTTTTGAAAATTATCACTATTTTTTCTGCTGTTATTATGTTTAAAATTGTATGGTGTCCCAGAAATTCACCAAGTACTTGATTTACTAATCAAAATGTCGCGGTGCGCTCGAATAGCAATATTTCAGTCACGTTTTGTGTCGCCTTCTGTGGAGAGTAAAAACAGGAATCGAACGATCCATCTTCTGGTTTGTCGAACTTCATGATTATTCTCAGCTAAATTTTAAATTATTACAAGGAATCGAACATAACATGCAGCTTCCAAAATGGTCAACTGAAAACGCTGTTTCTTTTCAATGATTGTGCGAGATCAAAATTTTTTTTTCAGTGGAAAACGGGGAAGTAGGTTCCTTTATCTGACACCCAATGGCTTAATGGTGTTGTTCTCTTAATTTTTCTTGGTAAAAATAAGCGGGGCGGCTTTTTACATCTCCTTATAGTATTCTTTTCACTTGTCACCATGTGGAGCTGTTTCGGGGCAGTAACTCAACATATTCCAACGATTTCTGCACCACCCAGATGCGTCCACTAAATTTTGGAATTTGGGAAGTTGAAAGGGGTCTCTTATCTTATCCAGAATTTCTAATGTGCACAGCTATTTAATTGTGCTTTAGACGATTTTCTATATAAAAAATAGTGATTTTTTTATTTTTAAAAGGGTGATGGCTGCTGTTTCCCTGTTACACATCTCCTAATTGGTACCAGCTGTTTTGTCTTGCTCCTGAGAATTTTGATGAGTGTTAAGACCCTATTTCCTTTTTCCTACAATAAAGTATATACATGTAAAAAAAATTGTAAATAGGCAGGGAGATAGCCGCCTGCCCTGTAGAGTGAATAGGTTTTTAACTTCTTTCTTTCTTTTATTTATTTTTTTGTTCATTGTTTGTGTGTAATTTGATTTTTTGCCCTGGTATACCAATTGAGTTTATTGCCCTGGTATACTAATAGCTAGACATATCTTTGATTATACAGCTTTTAATTTTTTTCTTTGTACAGCATATTAAACAAGTGTGGACTGTGAGCACGCTCAAAAAGGGATACCCCCGCTTCGCTTTCAAGTCCAATTATCTCCCCTTTAATGATATCCGAGGTCAATAAAAATCCTTCATGTACATCTACACATTATGTACTTCCTTAATGCTAAGTTTCATTAAATTTCATCAAGCGGTTTAGGAGGAGTTGCGCTTACAAGGAATGTGGACAGACGGAAAGACGGACGGACAGACAGAAAGGTGATTCCTATATACCCCCCCCCCCCCCCCCAAAAAAAAAATTTTTTTAGAAACAGTTATGCCTTTCAAAAAATTGAATTATGAATACTTATATAAAAAATAACTTACAGCAAATTTGAAGTATTATGTGTCCCTTTAGTTTGGAACTAATCCATTTTTTAAGGAAAAAAATTATTAAGAAAACAACATTCCAAGTCCAGCTAGTTGGTGAAATACATTTTGTTTTCTTTGTAATATAAATTATTTTAACAAACATCAAATGGGAGATAACTTCTTTTTTTTTCAGGTATAAAAGACGCAAAAACATTAAAGTCAAACAATGAAGTCCAGATCTAGAATTCGCAAGGTATTTATTTGGGTGAAAAGACAGAAGCATTTAGTATTCATGCTGAATACAATTACTATTCATGTTGTGTTAACATCCTACATATTTAAGGGCCTAGGTGGGGGACATAGGCTAAACACCATTCTAACAATCTGAAAATGCAGCCAAAATAAAACAGTCTTAAGTCCTTTAGGACTAACCCTGTGACATATACATTTTAAAAACCACTTTGGTTGGTTTAAGTCAGTTCCTCGGAAACAATGCACACCACAAAAAAATATTAGGTACATGTATATAGGTTGCTGATGAAATGATGATTAGGTGTTGCTCATAAGTAATTTTTATCACTACTGATATGGAATACATGCAAGACATTTTTATGTGTCCACACTTGTTCAACTACTGATGTGGAATGCATTGGATTTTGAAACATTTGGAATGTATATGTATATTTTTTCTGTCCAACATTAATTGGTTCTGTTCAGTTATTCTTCATTTATATTTCAGATGACCAATGAAGGCTGTTCCTATTTATTCCATATTAACATGAAAACTTTCAAACTCTATAAAAAACTTTTTACATACTCATTTAGTATAAAAGGTGTAGAATTTATTTAGTTAAGTTTAGTTCTAATATGGAATGCTGTGGTAGAATTAATCAAACTACCAAATTTCCATATTGGAATCAAAATTTTTTATGGAAGTCATGATTTATGGATAATTAACTTTGGTCAAACATTGTTTCTGCAAATTTAACACCTAGCTATCACTAAGTGTTAAATTTGGCTGATACAATGCAATGCCCATAGTAAAATATACAACAGATCATGGCTTTTAAAAATTATTTTGTATATTTAGATGAGTGGAGTTGAGAGTGGAGTGGAGTAAGAGTGGATTTAGAAGAGGAGTTGAGTTGAGAGAGCAGTTGAGAGTTAAGTAAGTAAATTTGAGTTAATGGTAAACTTAGCTCAAGTTTACTTTATTAAGTTTAATTGAATTTAAGGTAGTTTAGTTTAAGGAGATCTACACCTTGGATAAAAATAATTTGGCAGTCTTTTTGGCGATCTTTTTAATTTAATTTGGCAAAAATGGAATAAGCTAATAGGACAGTTTTTGCTGGAAGTCTTGTGAACAGAAAAGATCTAATGAAGTGCAGACAAATACTTGCAGACAAACAATGAAGTAATTGCATATGAATAAAAATTGCAACATGTAGGTAAACATTTTCTTTAATTTGGGAATGGAATTATCCATATTTTATCCTTTAACAAGTTGTTGTTTTACCTCGCCTGGCTTGAATTAATTATTTATTGTGAAAGACCTTTGGTTTTACTGATAGAATGCATTAAATTATAAAACTAAATGTTAGGCCATGTTTTCTGCTTAAAATTGACTATTGGTTTATTATTGCTTCAAAAATGTAATTTTAAATTTAATTTATAGTCAAAATACAATGACCTGTCAGGTATTTTCTACCTATTGCTCAATCAATTCCTAAAATAGATAACAGCTGTTTAGAAAACTGCTTCAATCTGTTTTCTTTAGAGCTGGTAATCAGAAAGAGCTGGACATTTAAATTGCAGCTACTCATGTGTGACTAGGTAAAAAAAATCTTTCAACATTGTTCTACTACATTGTTCCCTATGGCAATATGCTAAGTAAAACTTAAATTTTACATGAGTCATGCATGAGTAGCTGCAGTTTAAATGTCCAAGCTATTTGGGATGAAGAGCTTTAAAGAAAACAGATTGAAGCAGTTTTCTAAACAGCTGTTATCTGTATTAAGAACTGATTGACCAATAGTTAAAATACCTGACAGGTCATTGTATTTTGACTATAACTTGAATAAATGCTTACAAACTGCTTATCACATTCACATATGATTCTTTAATCTTTTATGTTTGCTAATTCATTTCACAATCGATAAAAATTGTTGGTTTGTTGTTTCCCAAAACAATCCACCAAATTAGTCCCCACCAAAAAGAAGTTCGAGTGTATGAAGACAAAAAAATGTCACTTTTTTTAGAACCTCGGATATGAAGTAAACTCGGGTTGTATTGGGAGTCAACTGTCTACAGGAACTGATGTGAATTCCAAAACTGATGTGATGAGAATAGCAGGTGTCTAGGCTTTCCAACAAAGCACCAAAAACAAAGTTGTGAATATTCCACTAAAAAAAACAAAAGTCTTTCTGTACAGATGTAAAACATTCAGGACAACAAAGACAATGCCCTGACTTTATTCAACATCTAAGGCACATCTGCATTAGATGGCAAAAAAGCAAAACAGATTTGTAATATTTATCTGTTGGAGTGTGAAACAAGAATTCGTGACCAGTCAGATTCTGCAAAATGAGGTCAAATTGGACATAACCATTACGAAGCCAGCATTAAGGACCATATGACAAGCCCCTAAATGACTGAACTGCAGCAGATAGGAACCAGCTGGAGTGGATTGACCAGAATAGTGTTTGCTTACAAGGCAGTGTAGACAGTCGATGGTCTCACCTGCAGAGATGCGCCTACTAAGTAAGTCTTAATCTTGGAGCATAAATGTACATGTTTTATGATCTGGTTTCCAATACAAATAAGATATATTCTATATTGTATGTATCTGGTTTTCTGGTCTGCTGCTTAAACTGTTCTAACCAATGCACATGGTGTTAAAAGGTAAAAGCAACATTCTAAGAATAAATAAAGAGGAATAAAGGTTTCTACATATTGATACTTTCAACTCTACTAATTTTTTTTGTTACTTTTAAAGATGAAGTAAAAAGATGACAGATGAAGAGGAATGCCAAGACATTTTTAATATCTCCAGAATATCTAGGTAAGAATATTAAGGGAAATTCTTGCAATGATAAAACAGCCATTAAACCTTCTTGACAATTTAAATATTTTTTAAATGTACTCTTTTAAAATAACATCTAAACTAAGGTAAAATTATTTTTCCGTCAATATAAACATATTGGCTTCTGTCAAAAGAACAAGAAACATTCTAAGAATAAATGATAGGGAATAAGTTTTCTACATATTGATTTTTTCCACTGTACTTATTTCTTTGCTTACTTTTCATAGATGAAGAAAAATGATGACAGATGAAGACAAAAGCCAAGAAAATATGTCCAGAATATCTGGGAAAGAATATTGTTGAAAATTATTACAGTGATAAAACAGCTATTTAAACTTTTAGATAATTTTTAATATTTTTTTAATGTTCGTTTTTTTAGAAAAACATCTGAAATAAGGCACATTTTTTTCCATCAATATAAACATGTTAGCTGCTGTCAAAAAGTAAAAGCAACATTCTAAGAATAAATAAAAGGGAATCAAGTTTTCTACATATTGGTATGTTCCACTGTACTTATTTCTTTACATAATGTTCATAGATGAAGAAAAATGATGACAGATGAAGAGGAAACCCAAGACAATATGTCCAGAATATCTGGGTAAGAATAATAGTGGTAATTCTTGCAATGAAAGAACATCCATTAAAATTTCTTGACAATTTAAATATTTTTTAAAATGTACTTATTTAGAATAACATCTGAAATAAGGTAAAATTATTTTTCCATCAATATAAACATGATAGCTTCTGTCAAAAAGTAAAGGCAACATTCTAAGAATAATTGAAAGGGAATCAAGTTTTCTACATATTGATATTTTCCACTGTACTTATTTCATTGCTTACTTTTCATAGATGAAGATAAAAGATGACAGATGAAGAGGGAAGACAAGACAATATGTTCAGAATATCTGGGTAAGAATATTAGCGGAATCTTTTGCAGCGATAAAACAGCCTTTAAAACTTCTTGACAATGTAAATATTTTGTTAAAATGTACTCTTTTAGAATAACATCTGAAACAAGGTTAAATTATTTTTCCATCCATACACATGTTATCTAGTTTCAAAAAGTAAAAGCAACATTCTAAGAAAAAATAATAGGGAATAAGTTTTCTACATATTGATATTTTCCACTGTACTTATTTCTTTGCTAACTTTCCATAGATGAAGAAAAAAGATGACAGATGAATTGTAAAGCCAAGACAATATGTCCAGAATATCCGAGTAAGAATATTAGTGGTAATTCTTGCAAAGATAAAACAGACATTAAAACTTCTTGACAATTTAGAATAACATCTGAAACAAGGTTAAATTATTTTTCCATCCATATACATGTTATCTAGTTTCAAAACGTTATAGCAACATTCTAAGAAAAAATGATGGCGAATAAGTTTTCTACATATTGATATTTTCCACTGTACTATTTTTTTTTGCTAACTTTTCATAGATGAAGAAAAAAGAAAACAGGTGACAGATGAAGAGGAAAGCCAAGACAATGTGTCCAGAATATCTGGGTAAGAATATTAGTGGTAATTCTTGCAATGATGAAACAGACATTAAAACTTCTTGACAAATTTATTTTTTGTTTAAATGTACTGTTTTAGAATAACATCTGAATTAAGGTAAAATTATTTTTCCATCAATATAAACATGTTAGCTTCTGTCAAAACGTAAAAGCAACATTCTAAGAATAAATGATAGGGAATAAGTTTTCTACATATTGATTTTTTCCACTGTACTTATTTCTTTGCTTACTTTTCATAGATGAAGAAAAAAGATGACAGGTGAAGAGGAGAGCCAAGAAAATATGTTCAGAATATCTGGGTAAGAATATTGTTGAAAATTATTACAGTGATAAAACAGCCATTAAATCTTTTAGATAATTTTAATATTTTTTTTAATGTACTTTTATTTAGAAAAACGTCTGAAATATGGCACATTTTTTTCCATCATTATAAACATGTTAACTGCTGTCAAAAGGTAAAAGCAACATTCTAAGAATAAATAAAAGGGAATAAAGTTTTCTACATATTGATATGTTCCACTACTTATTTCTTTGCATAATGTTCATAGATGAAGAAAAAAGATGACAGATGAAGAGGGAAGCCAAGACAATATGTTCAGAATATCTGGGTAAGAATAATAGTGGTAATTCTTGCAATGATAAAACAGCCATTAAAACTTCTTGACAATTTAAATATTTTTAAGATGTACTCTTAAAGAATAAAATCTAAAATAAGGTAAAATTATTTTACCATCAATATAAACATGTTAGCTTCTGTCAAAAAGTAAAAGCAACATTCTAAGAATAAATGATAGGGAATAAGTTTTCTACATATTGATTTTTTCCACTGTACTTATTTCTTTGCAAACTTTTCATAGATGAAGATAAAAGATGACAGATGAAGAGGGAAGCCAAGACAATATGTTCAGAATATCTGGGTAAGAATATTAGTGGAAACTATTGCCGCGATAAAACAGCCTTTAAAACTTCTTGACAATGTAAATATTTTGTTAAAATGTACTCTTTTAGAATAACATCTGAAACAAGGTTAAATTATTTTTCCATCAATATAAACATGTTAGCTTCTGTCAAAAAGTAAAAGCAACATTCTAAGAATAAATGATAGGGAATAAGTTTTCTACATATTGATTTTTTCCACTGTACTTATTTCTTTGCAAACTTTCCATAGATGAAGATAAAAGATGACAGATGTAGAGGGAAGCCAAGACAATATGTTCAGAATATCTGGGTAAGAATATTAGTGGAAACTATTGCCGCGATAAAACAGCCTTTAAAACTTCTTGACAATGTAAATATTTTGTTAAAATGTACTCTTTTAGAATAACATCTGAAACAAGGTTAAATTATTTTTCCATCAATATAAACATGTTAGCTTCTGTCAAAAAGTAAAAGCAACATTCTAAGAATAAATGATAGGGAATAAGTTTTCTACATATTGATTTTTTCCACTGTACTTATTTCTTTGCAAACTTTTCATAGATGAAGATAAAAGATGACAGATGAAGAGGGAAGCCAAGACAATATGTTCAGAATATCTGGGTAAGAATATTAGTGGAAACTATTGCCGCGATAAAACAGCCTTTTAAACTTCTTGACAATGTAAATATTTTGTTAAAATGTACTCTTTTAGAATAACATCTGAAACAAGGTTAAATTATTTTTCCATCCATAAACATGTTATCTAGTCTCAAAAAGTAAAAGCAACATTCTAAGAAAAAATGAGAGGGAATCATGTTTTCTACATACTGATATTTTCCACTGTACTTATTTCTTTGTCAACTTTTCATAGATGAAGAAAAAAGATGACAGATGAATTGTTAAGCCAAGACAATATGTCCAGAATATCTGGGTAAGAATATTAGTGGTAATTCTTGCAATGATAAAACAGACATTAAAACCTTTTAAGAAAATTTAAATATTTTTTTTAAAATGTACTCTTTTAGAATAACATTGGCAAGAAGTTTTAAAGGCTGTTTTATCAACAGCCTTTAAAACTTCTTGCCAATGTAAATATTTTGTTAAAATGTACTCTTTTAGAATAACATCTGAAGCAAGGTTAAATTATTTTTCCATCCATACACATGTTACCTAGTTTCAAAAAGTAAAAGCAACATTCTAAGAAAAAATGATAGAGAATAAGTTTTCTACATATTGATTTTTCAACTGTACTTATTTCATTGCTTACCTTTCATAGATGAAGAAAAAAGATGACAGATGTAGAGGAAAGCCAATACAACATGTCCAAAATATCTGGGTAACAATAATAGTGGTTATTCTTGCAATGAAAGAACAGTCATTAAAATTTCTTGACAATTTAAATATTTTTTAAAATGTACTAATTTAGAATAACATCTGAAATAAGGTAAAATTATTTTTCCATCAATATAAACATGTTAGCTTCTGTCAAAAAGTAAATGCAACATTTAAAAAATAAATGAAAGGGAATCAAGTTTTCTACATATTGATATTTTCCACTGTACCTATTTCTTTACATAATTTTCATAGATGAAGCAAAATGATGACAGATGAAGAGGAAAACCAAGACAATTCGTCCAGAATATCAGGGTAAGAATATGAGTGGTAATTCTTGCAATAATAAAACAGCCATTAAAACTTCTTGACAGTTTAAATATTTTTTAAAATGTACTCATTTAGAATAACATCTGAAATGAGGTTATTTTTCCATCCATACACATGTTACATAGTTTCAAAAAGTAAAAGCAACATTCTAAGAAAAAATGATAGGGAATAAGTTTTCTACATATTGATTTTTTCCACTGTACTTATTTCATTGTTTACCTTTCATAGATGAAGAAAAAAGATGACAGATGTAGAGGAAAGCCAATACAACATGTCCAAAATATCTGGGTAAGAATAATAGTGGTAATTCTTGCAATGAAAGAACAGTCATTAAAACTTCTTGACAATTTAAATATTTTTTTTAAATGTGCTCATTTAGAATAACATCTGAAATAAGGTAAAATTATTTTTCCATCAATATAAACATGTTAGATTCTGTCCAAAAGTAAAGGCAACATTCTAAGAATAAATGAAAGGGAATCAAGTTTTCTACATATTGATGTTTTCCACTGTACTTATTTCTTTGTTAAGTTTTCATAGATGAAGATAAAAGATGACAAATGAAGAGGGAAGCCAAGACAATATGTTCAGAATATCTGGGTAAGAATATTAGTGGAAACTATTGCAGCGATAAAACAGCCTTTAAAACTTCTTGACAATGTAAATATTTTGTTAAAATGTACTCTTTTAGAATAACATCTGAAACAAGGTTAAATTATTTTTCCATCCATACACATGTTATCTAGCTTTAAAAGTAAAAGCAACATTCTAAGAATAAATGATAGGGAATAAGTTTTCTTCATCTATCAAAAGTAAGCAAAGAAATAAGTTTTTTTTAAATTCAAAAATTGGTGCATATGAAAAAAAATCTGTTTTTGAACTTTGACTGAATAACAGGAAAATATTTTATTTTTTGAAGTGGGGAGGAGGCGGCTAGAGGGGCGGGGGGTCCATTAACATGTTAACTATTTTTTATTTTTCCAAAAACAGATAACAGTAAATTTTTTTAAAATAATGATATCAGATAACAGAAATTTACATGAGAAATCATAAAACATTCAGTTAAAAAAAAACAAAACACCAGAATCTCATCCGGGAGCAAAATGGCAAGAAAATGCATACATTAATCAGTGTTCCATGGTAACTAGTATGGGATCAGGTATATTCCTCCCTTCAGAGGAAGACTCAATTACATTTAAAAAAGATAACAGAGACAAAATTTTTCATCTGTTATTTTCTTTCTTAAAAATTGACATGGTTGTTAACTGTTATAATGGAAATGAAAACCCTGTTCGCTGTTAGTAGTCAGAACACTGTTAACTGTTTTACAGATTTTGTCTCTGTTATCTTTACCACTTTTTTAAATGTAAATGCTTACTTTTCATAGATGAAGAAAACTTATTCCCTATCATTTATTCTTAGAATGTTGCTTTTACTTTTGAAACTAGATAAAATGTGTATGGATGGAAAAATTATCTAATCTGTTTAACTGTCGAATAGATTCGTTAGTCAGGGACAGTCTAAAATATGGGGTCATAATGTTATTACCGTTACGCAAGGGATACATGGACGTGCTTTGTATAGTTGCCAGTATTAAATTACACAGATATGAAGCTGCAAAACTATGTTTTATATTATAATACATTCGTAGTTTCCTACGTTTTCTACGCTCAGCCAAGAGGCTCCCATCCAGTTTCGGTATAAATATTAATTAAATTCAATCAAGTTTCCGGGCGGATACGTCAAATTAACATTTTGGGTCCGGGTTTATAATTAAGGTCCGCCAGTATAAGAATGGGTCCATCCAATTTACGTATCCGGCTCGTTTTTGTCTTTTTTATTTAGAAATTTAACAAATGAAGATACGAAGATACAAAATAACTATGAAATATGAACAAAGTAAGTTCTACACAATAACTTATTCGAGTATATGTTATATGGATTCTATCAATGATGACAATTCTCGAAGCTCTCCGAATAATTTTCCTAAGTTAAGTTCTTTTACAAACTTAAAGGTTAACTTCAGCTCGAATTAGGAAATTAATTTGATTACCTAGAAGTGTGCGTAGTGGGGAATATATCGAGTGATATATGGTTTGACATTATAAAGATGTCAAATTAGAAATAATTACATGACATGAGTCCTCGCTTAGCAAACAAACAATACTTAAAGGTAAAATCTTATGTATATAAATGTGTGTACTTCTTCTTTAATGATCGGAGGTAAAATGAGTACCGACAAGGAAAAGAATTCTAAACATCAGCGAGACTGTGTAGAATCAGTGGAAAAGAATAGGCTTATACTGTTCAGCAAATTATCTTATGTATGTGGGAACAACACAGTAATACAAGGAAATGATGGTACTTCATTTAACGCAATCCACAAACGGAGAGTGGAAGAAATAAGAAAAAGAGGTCTATGTACACTCCAAAAAAGCAAACAGGGACGTTACATGGATTGGTGGACAACATGAAAAATATGATTGATTGATTGTTGTATTACGTCCAGCAAGCAATATTTCAGCTATATCGATTACGTGATTATTATTAAATTATTAGTATGACATCTCTTACTCAATACCAAAACTCATGGCTCTGTCATACTTGCTAGGAAAGCATATACTTCCAGCATTCATCCAACTGACAGAGTCGGTAACAGATCCAGCCTTAAAGAAGTTAGTTGATTACATGGAATTCTGAAAGGACATGGATCAGAAACAACATAAACATAGTACAGAACTGAACTGTTTTCTTGTATTCTATCAGAACCAATAACGATGTCGAGGGGTGGCATGAATAAGCCGTCATCCCTCTTCAGAGAAAGCTGGTTTCTGAATATAAACTGACAAGATACCAGCGTAGAATTGTAAGAACTTCCCAGTCAGATATATTTTCTTTGTGGGAAATGTACAAAACGCACCAACTGTCCAAAAGCAGACTTTTAGCCCCGTATTGCAAGGATAAATTCCCATCGGCAGAAAATTAAAACATTTCGTTGTTTCATGTTGATGTATATATTTTGTCGTTTCATATATGTGAATATTTCCTACTATGAATGTATATATTTGTATTCTGCAATATGTAAATATTTTCTTGCTGTCGTGAATGTATATATTTTGTATTCTGCTATATGTGAATGTTTTCCTACTATGAATGTATACATTTGTATTCTGCTATATATATGTAAATATTTAATTGCTATCATGGATGTATATATTTTGTATTTTGCTATATGTGAATAATGAAATCTTGCGATGCAGATTCTATACCAGTTATGGGCAAAGATAAAGTTTTAAATTGGCAACAGTTGAAACACATACAATTATTAAATAATTGGTCGAAAATAATTGATTCCTGATTTGTGATCATCATTTAATATGAGATTCTTGCCACGAAGACTTGCTTCATAAACAACGGATCTATGTTTCAATGACAACACAATAACGAAAAAAATATATGTTCAAAAGACACTGACATTTGGGTTGTCAATGAGCAAGCTTCGAGTTCATACAATTATGAATTACGTAAAAAAAGCTTATATTCCTTATAATTCCACCTATTTAAGAATAATGTTCATTTTCCAGCCTTTTATTTTGTTTATATGAACGCGAATTCGAGCCAAAACTCCCCATTGTTAAAACGCCCCCTACCAAAACTCCACCATTTTCCTAAACGCCCCCAATCCAACAACTTCCGCAAATTAAAAAGAAAAAACACCAATTTAAATATAATAATTTTATTGACGATAAGAATATACACTTGCAAAACATATACAGTTCATATTATTATACCTCAATTTCATTTACAATGTTAATCCTCCATAAGCCACATATAAGTACTGTTAAAAAATTTACTGTCTAAAAAATACTGTCACCCGCTAAAAATACTGTCTCCCGCTACCATAGTTACGGAATGTTACTGTACCATTCGCGCATGCGCAATATCTATTTTTACATTTCCGTTGTAAACAGACGACTATACGTTACAATAAACCAAATATTTGTTAACATTACATCGGGAAATTTTTGAACCCAAGATAGTAATCAGAAGAAAATACACGGATGCATCTGATTGGATGTTAGGGTTCTGAAAATAGCAAAATTTAAAAATAGAAACATAATTGATTGAAAATCTTCTACATTTGGGGGAAATTTAATAAGAGCCGGGAAAATGAGAGATCTTTTTAAAAAAAACGGGGGAGGTTAGACAGTTTGTTAGTTTCATTCAGTGCTGATTTTTCACCCAAAACTTTCGGTCATTTTTGCTGCACGACCTATATTTTTTATTTGTTAATAATGTAGTCTAACATTTCAACTTCCACAAGCAACTGCTTTCTGGGGTTTAACTTGAGAGTATTTTCACTCATAAAATCTAAATTGCAGGTACCCCATATGGGAGACGCAATGTTAAATATTTGGTTTATTGTAACCTATAGGGAGACTGGAATTTTTTCATTATACTTGATTCATTAATCCATTGTTAATTTTCACACGTGTTGTCGTCACAGAATGACAAGTTATATACTTACTTATGGGGGTTTTTAACGTCCTTGACTACCGTAAAACGGTCTCGCACGGACTTATTGCCTAATGGCTTTTATTGAAAAATTTTTCTTTTCCTATTTATTTGTATTTTTGGGGATTTATAGACCATAAATGCTATAACTGAAATGATAAAAGTAGTCAGAAAAGCTGCAACCAAAAGACTTTGTAGAAGTCGATTAATCTATGAAGTTACATCCAGCTAGAGAACCAAGACGCTAGCAGCAAGTACGGGGCGTGCCATGGCAGCGGCGTGTGCGCCTACTCTTATCGAATACTGCCAATGGGGTCTTTAACGTGCCAGTTGATGGAATACTGTACACGAGGCACCAGTTTTACGTCTCATCTGACAGACGAAAGGAATATATATATATATATATATATATATACAAACGTCTAAGTATTGTGACAACCATATAATATATCTATCCAGCGGATTTCTGAAACATCAGAAATACAGGGTTAATATCAAATATTTATATATACGTCTACAAATTAAGCCCAACACTGTTTGAATTAGATTTTTAACACTGTCAAATTTTTGCTTTCCCTCAGCGGGATTCGAACTCACACCGTTGTGACACTGTGGCACCAATTCGCCTGCACTATGTCCAGCGGTCTAGACCCCTCGGCCAAATCCGCTATATAGAAAATATAGCTTCATTAACCGGGGTGAATCTTAGACATAGACATAGTACATGTGTACTAGCGTGTGACGATGGAATTTTCGTAACCATTACGTATTAATCTGACAGTAATCCAATTCAGCATTTTTGTATATATTATATAGGATGACAAAGTTACTTGTCATGCAGTCACAGTAAGTAAATTATATACAAACGTCTAAGTATTGTGACAACCATATAATATATCTATCCAGCGGATTTCTGAAACATCAGAAATACAGGGTTAATATCAAATATTTATATATACGTCTACAAATTAAGCCCAACACTGTTTGAATTAGATTTTTAACACTGTCAAATTTTTGCTTTCCCTCAGCGGGATTCGAACTCACACCGTTGTGACACTGTGGCACCAATTCGCCTGCACTATGTCCAGCGGTCTAGACCCCTCGGCCAAATCCGCTATATAGAAAATATAGCTTCATTAACCGGGGTGAATCTTAGACATAGACATAGTACATGTGTACTAGCGTGTGACGATGGAATTTTCGTAACCATTACGTATTAATCTGACAGTAATCCAATTCAGCATTTTTGTATATATTATATAGGATGACAAAGTTACTTGTCATGCAGTCACAGTAAGTAAATTATACACAATATATAATTTACTTACTGTGACTGCATGACAAGTAACTTTGTCATCCTATATAATATATACAAAAATGCTGAATTGGATTACTGTCAGATTAATACGTAATGGTTACGAAAATTCCATCGTCACACGCTAGTACACATGTACTATGTCTATGTCTAAGATTCACCCCGGTTAATGAAGCTATATTTTCTATATAGCGGATTTGGCCGAGGGGTCTAGACCGCTGGACATAGTGCAGGCGAATTGGTGCCACAGAGTCACAACGGTGTGAGTTCGAATCCCGCTGAGGGAAAGCAAAAATTTGACAGTGTTAAAAATCTAATTCAAACAGTGTTGGGCTTAATTTGTAGACGTATATATATATATATATATATATATATATTTACATATATAAATCACTATGGCCTAACATAATTTATTTGAATTTGAAAATAAAAAAGTAACTCCGTTATATACATTTCAATGTGGAATTGTATTACATTTGTTGTTAGTTTTCACTAACTATGTATTTTTATGTACAATATTTTTGTAAATTATAAGATAAGAATGATATACATGTTTTTTTTCTCTATTTTTGAGATATCTATTAGAGTATTCTATTTTTTTTTTTATTATTTCTTTTTTTTTAAATATATACAATATTGCTATAAACATTATTTATAGGGATTATTGCTCAGAAGTAGGGACCCGCCCGAGACGTAGCTCTTGGCATGCCCTACTTTGTATTATTATTATTATGATTATGATTATTGTCGTTATTATACGCGTAATCATCAATATATGTATAGATTGTTCATTTTAAACGAAGTGTTAAAAGAATATAGTCTATTTCTGAAAATACGCATTTTTCAATAGGTAATCTAGGGTGGGCTACAAAGAGGAGTTTGTAAGGCCTGTTAAGTAACGATTGCTACTGCTTTTTAGCAAGAAAATTGTACTACACATTTAAATGCAGCGTTTGACGCCAAAAGGAATTATTTTACGCTATGATTAAGTTTGCAAGCCAGCTTTGGGGCCTTAACCAATTTTCGGCCGAATGTAATTTTCTAGGTTTCAAACATTGTTGGATGCTGTGTTTACAATTGACATCAACTGTCTAAAATTGTAATGTAGTTATCTTCAGCAGGACTACTCATGACAAACAAACATATAATTACACCGATCAAATAGTACCAATGTTTGTTATAGTCTGTTTCAAAAATGTAGTTTTTCACAAATTCCACGATTTTCGTTTTCGGCCTCTAAATATTTTTCCGCGGAAAGATGTTTAAAAAGAATACTATCCCAGGCGTGATCCGTGTATCAAATAGACAAATAATAACTGAAAATACGAACGATAACTCGCAAATTACTAAACAGCAACACATTATTGCAGAAAAACACCTTGAAAAAAGCGTGCAATTTTGAAAGAGGGTGACCTCCTGAAAATTCAAATAAACTAACAACCCTTGAAGATAACTCTATTTTATTTTGGTAAACACGTGGATATTGTGTCAGGATGATACCTAAAGGTTTTTGACTGATTCGGACTCTTTTAGTTCTTTCTATAGGTTACAATAAACCAAATATTTGTTAACATTACATCGGGAAATTTTTGAACCCAAGATAGTAATCAGAAGAAAATACACGGATGCATCTGATTGGATGTTGGGGTTCTGAAAATAGCAAAATTTAAAAATAGAAACATAATTGATTGAAATTCTTCTACATTGGGGGGAAATTTAAAATGAGCCGGGAAAATAGAGCTCTTTTTAAAAAAACGGGGGAGGTTAGACAGTTTGTTAGTTTCATTCAGTGCTGATTTTTCACCCAAAATTTTCAGTCATTTTTGCTGCACGACCTATATTTTTTTATTTGTTAATAATGTAGTCTAACATTTCAACTTCCACAAGCAACTGCTTTCTGGGGTTTAACTTGAGAGGATTTTCACACATAAAATCTTAATTGTAGGTACCCCATATGGGAGACGCAATGTTTAATATTTGGTTTATTGTAACCAATAATGTCGAGCAACAAACGTTTTTCTACTACAAACGAGGTAGATTAAAGATACTGTTAGTTTACTTTTATTGTTAAATTCTGTTTCATTACCATTATTACATCAATCAAATAACATTATTGAATAAAGTTCTTCGTGGTTTGAATAGTTTTTCGGTATAATAAAATAAATGTTACATGTCTGACAGGGTGACAGTAAAATTGTCAACTTTCGAAAATAGTGTCAACCTGGGCTTTCGCCTCGGTTGACAGTATTTCCTCAATTTGACAATTTTACTGTCACCCTGTCAGACATGTAATATTTATATATTATTTGCAAGCATTACCGAATGTGTTAACAGTAGGAGAATATACAGATAGCATAATTCAAAATACATTTATGACAGTAAGAGAATATTAAGACATAACATAATATATAAATATTACATGTCTGACAGGGTGACAGTAAAATTGTAAACTTAAGGAAATACTGTCAACCCAGACGAAAGCTGAGGTTGACAGTATTTTCGAAAGTTCACGATTTTACTGTCACCCTGTCAGACATGTAACATTTATTTTTTTATACCGAAAAACTATTCACACCATGAGCAACTTTATTCAATAATGGTATTTAATTGATGTAATTTAACAATAAAAGTAAACTAACAGTATCAGCAATTTAACAATAAAAGTAAACTGACAGTATCCAGAATTTTTAAATCTGCCTCGTTTGTTTTAGAAAAACGGTTGTTCCCTAATGGACGAAGGCAACGTGCTAAATATAATCTTTTTGTAATATTCTGTTCTTTGCGGTTCTACAACGGAAATGTAAAAATAGATATTGCGCATACACGAATGATACAGTATAATATTCGAACATTCCGTACCTATGGTAGCGGGTGACAGTATTTTTCCGACAGTAAATTTTTTTTGACAGTACTTATATGTCTATGGAAGATTAACATTGTAAATGAAATTGAGGTATAATAATAAAAATGTATAACACAGCTTGCTTTGAAATCTTGAAAACAGCAATAGCTGTTTTTCATACCTTAATCAAACATTACCCTATGGAAATATTTGGTCATTATTAACTTCAGTGTATTTTTAATAAAAATGGAGAGGGGTCATATTCTGTCATTATATGTGATATGAAACACACTTTGTCATACTGACACATTAGTTCAATTAATAAAACCTTCTGTTTCATGTTTATTTTCGACATTTTCCGATATTGATATTTTTATGTTTATAGTGAAATGCGCAATTCAAATAATAATAATAAAAAATGTAAAAGACCGAAAATGGGAGGTTTTATGTTATAGAACTAACTGACACATTCTTATGTAAACAGTATTTTGTTATTTTGTCCTATGTACATGTATCTAATTCTAATATTATTATTTGAAAATTTTGCTGTATTTTAATTTGTCCTAAGTCTACCACGTGATATTTTGTATTTTGGCGGATTGACATTGTAGATTGACATTTGCGGATTGCACGGTTACTAAAAATAGAACAAAACATTCCAAAAAATGTGTTACGTTTAGAAATCAGCCAATCATAATTTACATCCAGCTATAAATAAAAAAAACAATGGACAGTGTTGACCATAAAAAGTTTGTATCCTTAAATAAGGATGAAATATACTTTTATTTCCATTTTTATTTATTAATATTTTTATGTACAAATTAAAATACAGTAAAGTTATCAATTAATAATATAAAAGTACAGCTTTTCTCTTAGCCAATACAAGTTATATATATCGACCTCGAGTTATATCGACCTCGGACTACGTCCTCGGTCGATATACATCTCTCAGTCGATATAAACTTGTATTGACTAAGAGAAAGGCTGTATTTGTATAACATATATAATTAATGTAATTATAGGTCTATAATACTTAAACAACGTTAAAAAAACGCGAAGCGCGAACAACAAATCGAATACACCCTTATATTAAACTTTTCAAAATAATTTAAATTTTCAAATTTTCATCAACATAAAATACACATTTGAACTGTTACTTGAAATAAAACTGCGGACAATATAGAGTTGTGTTCACTGACGTCAGGTTTTTAGCGGGTAAGAGGGTCAAAGCGAGGTTATATCTGCACAATATTTCATTTTCTGAATTAGATGACATATAGTATTCATGAATACAAAAGAAAATGTTTATTAACATGACAACCCATACCAGACCATCAGTTAGTCATTTTTTATTTACTTATGGGACTGGGACCATACTGGGAGGGTTCCCAGTGCTCGACCCACAGAGCAGCCCAGCGCGTCCCCGGGTGTCGGATAGGGGAGACCCTCTCGTTGGGCGGAGGGCGGTTGTCAGGTCATAATACGGAAAGCCTGACCGCGGACCGTAGTGGGTAACGTGTTTGGAGAGTGCCACGCTCCTTGCACGATAAAAACCCCTTTTGTAGATTTCGAAAAAGAGTAGGCTCATTGTAGCCGCTACAAAAGGCTAAATGTTCCGCCACTACCCAAAACTCCATACTTTTCCAGTGGCAGTCAAAATTGTATTTCCTGTGACCCATCCCACCCCCCATTTACCGTTGATTTATTATTTGTTAACTTGTTCCCGTCCTGAATATAGCTGAAATACTGCTCGCTGGACGTAAAGCAGACATCCAATCAATCAATCAATTTACTTGTGGGCTTCTACGGAAAGCAGTTCGGGTAAAAATTATTAATGCTTTCTATTCAACATCGTCATTTTTTAATTAATAATTCCTGATAGTCTTAACTCATTAATATATTATCCAATTTTTTCACTGAGTCTGGGGTTTTCTTCGTGTACTTTGGCTTCATATCCGTATAAAATCCTGAGGCCAATATCATGAATACATGTATATAGCTGAAAAATTAATGAAAGTGACGTTATATTATTTACATAGTTTAAAAAAAAGAACAACAACAACAAAAACAAAACAAAATACAAAAAATATTAGTTTGATAGTCAGTTAGGGATACGGGAATATATGTAGTGCACGATTTTCGTATCGAAAAAAGCATGTTTTCCCCTGTACATAACTAACCGTATAAACCATATTCTGCATATATTTTTCCATTCAATAAAGCCCAGAAGGAGGGATACATGCCATTTGGTGACGGGATACAAGTCACATGAAAAAAAATGATTTGATGTAACTAAATCATGTGATTTCAAAAGGGCATGAGACGATAATTGAATATACACGGACATGTATTTATACAACCGGGATTTTCCGTAGTGCAATAATACTGGACATTCCGTTTGTATTTAGAGCTGCTGCTTATTGTATTTTTTTTAAATATAAAAGTTGGACAAGTTTAATGTTACCTCTCAGTTATCTCTCGCATCAAAGTGATAGTTTCCCCTACACGCCATATTTTTTAATCTAAAAAATACGCCTTAGTTTACCAATTTTCTAACACAAGACATTTGTGTGATAAAACATGATGAAATGTGGCGAAATGAAAACCCCAATACTTCCTTCATTGCATTTTAATCAATTTTTTCAAGATTTTTGTGACCGGAAGACACATTTAATTTCTTGGTATCAGAAGGGCGACCGAAGATTAATGTCCACATTGCACAGGCTCAAGAAGTACAACAATATATAGAAATTCGTTATTGTTAAATGTTAATTATTAAATAATCAAAGAATACTATTCTAATATAGTGTATGTGTTCGTCATACCCCTAGTTACAAATGTTTACTAAGTAATCATAGATTTCGTATAGCAATATCGATAGCGACCGCATATAAAAGTCAGTAATTGTTTTATTACACGAATAAAAACTCTCAAATCCCAATTCTATCGTAGCAAATCTATGAGCAGCAGACGCGTCCATTGTTTCAAGATTATTGTTTTAAAAACAGATTAATTAGCCAACAAGTTAATATTGGATTCCGATTGACTGCTTGTGCAGCATACCAGAAGAATTTGACTCGATATCATTTGGGGTGAAATACGGCCATAAAACGAAACAAAAAAATTGTCGCGAACGTTTTCTGGCCATATTGCGCCCTAAATGAAATAAGGTCAAATTCCTGTGTGCGAAAAAAAATAACTATATCTGGATACAATTTTATTACTGTTGCAATTTAACATAATCCAAAAGTAGTATTTAGACCAATCAAAAACACGCAAAATTCTATGCATTTAATTAATTATTTGTTCAAATAAGTGAACAATGCAGAAACGGTCCGCGCAGAAATTTCTACAAAATATCTAGGTTATCAATCTAATTATAGATTTGCACGAGGTCGCAAAATAAAGAAGACCAAAAAAAACCGACCCAGATACGTAACTTAAGTAGACCCATTCTTATACGGGCGAACATTAAATTATATAGATCCGGACCCAAAATTTATAATTCGTTTAGAAATAACACATTAAGTTTCAATATCAACACCCAAATGTTAATGTATAAACGCTCGCATAAAATTTTTTACGCATTAACATGTTAAATCATTACCCTATTGTGTACAGTGTTAACTAGCTAATTGATCATAATTTCGAAACTGGTGTATCGGTAAATGATATCAATTTTGTTGTAAGCTTTAGAGGATATTGCTAAATCTGTATTTGGTATTGTCGAACATTTAAACCATTTAATAGTGTAGATAATAAACCATGGTTTAATGCAGATAGTAGAAAGAAGCGTTTCATGAATTCGTCATGAATATCAAAATAATAAAACAGTTCAAAGAAAGATTTTGTTAAATGAAAAGTTAAAAGAATACACGCGAGAACAAGTACAATTTTGCGGAGGAATTAAGATCTCATTCAAAACACAAAATAACCTTTTACAATTCTATTATTATTTTAAAACCCTAAATGAAGAGGTAATGATGATGTTTTACAACATGTGATTATATGAATATATATTGAAATGAAGAAATAACCGGTTAATATTGGAAAGCCGAAGAATACTAAATCCCCGGGAATTGATAATATTTTAAATGAGTATTTCAAAGACTTATCTCAATATTGCATAAAAATGTATGTAGACTATATAACTTTGTCTTAGACACTGACGTTACACCAGAAAATTGGACATTTAATATAATAAAGATTATGTATAAGAACAAGGGTGACAATCAGAAAAATCAGAATTTTTCCCGCGTCTCGCGGGTGTGAAGCAGGGGAATATTTTCTCCATATTTCTAAACGATTTAGAGTCCTTATTATCACATTCGAATTCCTCACAACTTGATCTAATGAATGATTTTTGCGAGCAAGAACTCTGCATATTGTTAAAAATATTTATTATACTATATATGTCGATTATAGACTATTGGTAACCGAAATATAGAGAACGAATGCAACACACAGATATTGTGATGCTAGAAAACATCCCGTAAACCAAACCAATACATCTCTGTATAGCATTTTTAGAAATATTCGAAATCGAAACACTAAAATTGATTTACATTTAAAGCGTTTTTGATTCTATGGTTTAACCGATTCTTCTTTGTGGAAGTGAAATCTAGAGCTATGGAAATATAAAAAAATATGACACAAATTAATCTCAGTTTCTGTAAACGTATTTTAAAGGTGAGTTCCTGTATTCTTATAAAACTGAATTTCTTAGACGTCTTATTAAAAAGAAAGAAGATAGCAGAAGTTCTAGGTTCTTCAGTTTTACATATAATGTATTGCTGCTGTCCTTTCAATTAGCATCCTTCGGTTTGCCGAGTGCCTCCCGTTAATATGTTCTTCATAATTGGAAATTGAAGAAACGACAAAACAGCTTCGTCTATATAAGTTTAAGCCTTACACCTCGAATCTGACACCAACGGTCATCTTAGCACAAACGCTTTCGACAAACGATACGATTTTAATTTCAAAATTATAATTTTTCCTCACTGCAGTAAAATTCCAGCTTCTTCTTTCGTTTAAACATATTTTTTGTCCAAGTAAAACAATTTGGATTAGACAGAAGTTACCAGAGCATAGAATTGTCTTCTCGAGCTTCTCCTGCATACGGTGTCTATATTTTTCATGTGTGCAAGAGCTTTCAGCAAGTATACTGATTTTGCAAACGTCACCAATTTCTTGGGGATAAACTTATAAACCAAGGTTACAAGAAAAAACGACTCGTCCGCGCCTTAAATAAGTTTTATTATAGATTCCATATCCTTGTTGACAAATATTCTATGTCGTTTGAAAATATGGTTGCAGATAGTTATTTCAATTTTTTTAAATTTAGTACACAGTGATTGTGCTGCAATGATTATTGGATACACATATTACTGACTATTTTCCATCCACTTAAAGCAACAAATCAACTCAATACTACAGTAATGAAAGGTTTGGCATGCCATAGAACCTGGTTTAACCCACCATTTCTTTACCTAGTCAGGGCCATTGCTGTAATAGTATTTTTGGTGTTGGTTCTGGAGTTCGCCGGTTTCTCGTACTTTATTTGAACTGATTTGTTTATGTTTCTAAATGTCACAGGATATATTTTTTTAAGATACTTGTGTCTATTAATTAAAACAAAGGTAATAACAAAATACCGTCATAGGAAGCTGTCAAATAGGCAATCCACAAATCAAAGTCCGAGAAATGGGCAAACTCCAGAACAAACACTAAAAGTATAGTAACTACAGCATGCTTTTTGGGGTCTTTTTAAAAATAATTTTATAGAACTTATTTATTAATGTATCTCACAAAGTTCATTGCCTCATTTTCAATTCAAGACAATAGAAGTAAATTTTATTTTTCTAAAGACAGTTTTATGAAAATCAAATACTCTTAAGTGTTTAAACATTTACTTTAAATTTAAATTTAATTAAACTATTTTATAAATATTTGGGTCATAAAAGTGCCACGCAATTCTCTTTGATCGCAGGTGTGGCTTTAAATTACTTAAAAAAATTAATAAAAATGGCAGACCCGTAAACTGTGATCATGCAAAAAACTATATAAGAAATGCGGACCCATAGTAAATTTTATGTGTCAGTGGCTCAACCGTAACTTGTAAAGTCGGACATGTAAACTGTACAATTTATTGGTCTGGGGCTTTTAAATTAATAAAAAAAGCAGATCCGTAAACTGTAAATACACTGTAGTATTGGCCCAGGCCTATTAAATTTATTAGAAAGGCGGACCTATAAACTGTACATTTTATGGGTCCGGGGCTCTTAACTGCTTTGTTTAGTTGAATTTAATTAAACGACGATGCCTTGATCGTACCCAAACTAAGATATTTGACCTGATTTAGATATACAGCAATCTTTTACCTTCAAATAAATACAGAACATTTAGAGCGCTGTTATTTAACATTAATTTTGTTCTAACGTATTCTTGTATGGGATATTTGTGATCAAGCACACGTTGAACGCTCGGAAAAGCCTCATTTTCAAGCTCACTTACTATGTATGCCAGTTCAGGTTAAAGTTATCAAGAGACTGGATGGGAGTCTCTTGCGCGTAGACAGGATATGGAATAACTCGTGTTATTTTACAATATTGTCCATGGTCAATGTCAGGCTAACTTTGAAATGATCTAGACACGATATCCGTAAAGAGATATATTTAAACCTTCATTTGAAGAGCAAGATACTTCCAATACAAGTACTGCACAGAAACTGTGGAACACTATTTTGTGTTGCATAAACAACCATATCATGTAATTGCAGAATTAATTTGCAGTTTACTATCGATTTAATTTCATATTTCAACTATTTTTGCAGGTTCAGTTATATATCAAAGAAATTTAACGATTTGTAACTAGTTAAACTTTGACTGTAAACGGACTTAAATAAATTTTCGCTACCTGCCTCCCCTAATCGCTAAGTAGTTGGTACTTTGTAAATTGAATCTTTCAGTCGCATGTCCAGACGAAATTTTACGTCAGGTTTATACACTTATCCTTGTCTGATCTGTATCAAAGTTGATTGTAAAGACATATGTGTACGATAATCTGTAACTGATCTGACTGTCTTTCGTTTTTAACACGTTAAAACACAATATGTAAATTTAGCTCTCTTTACATAAATGGTAAGTTACAATACAAAAATTTTAACAAGTATCTTATTTTAAAAGAACAAATTAAGAAGTGAAAGGTCGTTGGGGGTGTAAACTGATAGGTAATCTCGGACATTTACAATATCTTAGGGACGGACCATTTAACTTGAATGGGGGGGGGGCCTTGGTTTTTTGTTTTGGTCAGAAAATTTGTTTCCGCGGACAAAATATTTATTTTTTGAAGGCATTGCGACAGAATATTTTTTTTTCATTATTAGCATTATTTTATATAGCAGAAATCCTTCTTCAGAATATTTTTTTTCTCACCCTCTGCTTCCAAAATATTTTTTTCATCAAAAATCATTTTCAAAATATTTTTTTAGGAAAAAACCAAGCCCCACCCCCCCCCCCCCCCTTGCAAGTTAAATGGTCGGTCCCTTATATAATTATTTTTATATCTTAAATGCGTAATCTGATAGCGACATGCATAATTTCCATATTCTTTCTACTGTTCTCCACGACTGACTGCTATGATTGAACGAACTAAAAGTAATATTTTTTTGGTAATAAAAGCATTTTCAACTTTTCGCGTTTTGCAATCTAAATCGGACAAATATGAACGCAAAATCGAACAATAACACAAATGAAGGTAAAAACAAAATACCAAAAACCGACGAAACTGTCAAAAAAGACAATCAGGCATTTCAAACGAAATAGTAGGTTAAATTAGGTTTTATGGCATGCAAAACTTCCTGCTTCAATTACTGTAGAATGTGAGTTGGTTAGTTTATAAAAATTGATGGGTATCATATACCACTAGTATTAATAGGTGTATTAAACAATCATCGTCACACCTTCACTGTATTTGGGAAAACTATCTGCAACCATATTTTCAAATGATATATATTTTTTGACAAGGAAGTTGTATCTATAGTAAAACTAATAGTAACAAAATAAAAAAAGATTTATATAAAAAGTCAAAATGATAATTTCAAAAAAGCAAAAATATTCATAAAAAAGTCGAAAGAAAAATTGATATCTTTTACGTTTACAATTCGCTGTTTCATCAATATTTCGACTTCCCGATCTTGTTTAAATTCACTTTGTATTCGCCTTTTCGTCCTGGAAGTACAGGCATGTGTTGTTCCAGTTTTTGTTTAACAGAATGGACAATTAGGCGATTCGTAGTATAAGGTGTTTCTTTGAGATGAAAAAAATATATAAAACCGCTTAGTGCACATCTTTTTAGATGTTTAGTTTCAGTACAAACGTCCTATTACCGGTATAATATAATTTACCGGTCTAATAGTAACACGAATGTTCGTTCAAACGACCGATACGTGTCACTTCACGACTAATGGTCGGCCTTAGCACTAAGATTCTTCCCATTTTATTTCACGTAATAAAATTTTAATCGCATATTTATATATGTAAATATATGACGGTACAACATGAACAAAAAATAATAAACAAAAGTCTAGAAGATTATGCAACGATATCATCATATATATATATATATATATATATATATCCAGCGGATTTCTGAAACATCAGAAATACAGGGTTAATATCAAATATTTATATATACGTTTACAAATTAAGCCCAACACTGTTTGAATTAGATTTTTAACACTGTCAAATTTTTGCTTTCCCTCAGCGGGATTCGAACTCACACCGTTGTGACACAGTGGCACCAATTCGCCTGCACTATGTCCAGCGGTCTAGACCCCTTGGCCAAATCCGCTATATAAAAATATAGCTTCATTAACCGGGGTGAATCTTAGACATAGCCATAGTACATGTGTACTAGCGTGTGACGATGGAATTTTCGTAACCAATACGTATTAATCTGACAGTAATCTAATTCAGCATTTTTGTATATATTATATAGGATGACAAAGTTACTTGTCATGCAGTCACAGTAAGTAAATTATATACAAACGTCTAAGTATTGTGACAACCATATAATATATCTATCCAGCGGATTTCTGAAACATCAGAAATACAGGGTTAATATCAAATATTTATATATACGTTTACAAATTAAGCCCAACACTGTTTGAATTAGATTTTTAACACTGTCAAATTTTTGCTTTCCCTCCGCGGGATTCGAACTCACACCGTTGTGACACAGTGGCACCAATTCGCCTGCACTATGTCCAGCGGTCTAGACCCCTCGGCCAAATCCGCTATATAAAAATATAGCTTCATTAACCGGGGTGAATCTTAGACATAGACATAGTACATGTGTACTAGCGTGTGACGATGGAATTTTCGTAACCAATACGTATTAATCTGACAGTAATCTAATTCAGCATTTTTGTATATATTATATAGGATGACAAAGTTACTTGTCATGCAGTCACAGTAAGTAAATTATATACAAACGTCTAAGTATTGTGACAACCATATAATATATCTATCCAGCGAATTTCTGAAACATCAGAAATACAGGGTTAATATCAAATATTTATATATACGTTTACAAATTAAGCCCAACACTGTTTGAATTAGATTTTTAACACTGTCAAATTTTTGCTTTCCCTCAGCGAGATTCGAACTCACACCGTTGTGACACAGTGGCACCAATTCGCCTGCACTATGTCCAGCGGTCTAGACCCCTCGGCCAAATCCGCTATATAAAAATATAGCTTCATTAACCGGGGTGAATCTTAGACATAGACATAGTACATGTGTACTAGCGTGTGACGATGGAATTTTCGTAACCAATACGTATTAATCTGACAGTAATCTAATTCAGCATTTTTGTATATATTATATAGGATGACAAAGTTACTTGTCATGCAGTCACAGTAAGTAAATTATATACAAACGTCTAAGTATTGTGACAACCATATAATATATCTATCCAGCGGATTTCTGAAACATCAGAAATACAGGGTTAATATCAAATATTTATATATACGTTTACAAATTAAGCCCAACACTGTTTGAATTAGATTTTTAACACTGTCAAATTTTTGCTTTCCCTCAGCGGGATTCGAACTCACACCGTTGTGACACAGTGGCACCAATTCGCCTGCACTATGTCCAGCGGTCTAGACCCCTCGGCCAAATCCGCTATATAAAAATATAGCTTCATTAACCGGGGTGAATCTTAGACATAGACATAGTACATATGTACTAGCGTGTGACGATGGAATTTTCGTAACCAATACGTATTAATCTGACAGTAATCTAATTCAGCATTTTTGTATATATTATATAGGATGACAAAGTTACTTGTCATGCAGTCACAGTAAGTAAATTATATACAAACGTCTAAGTACTGTGACAACCATATAATATATCTATCCAGCGGATTTCTGAAACATCAGAAATACAGGGTTAATATCAAATATTTATATATACGTTTACAAATTAAGCCCAACACTGTTTGAATTAGATTTTTAACACTGTCAAATTTTTGCTTTCCCTCAGCGGGATTCGAACTCATACCGTTGTGACACAGTGGCACCAATTCGCCTGCACTATGTCCAGCGGTCTAGACCCCTCGGCCAAATCCGCTATATAAAAATATAGCTTCATTAACCGGGGTGAATCTTAGACATAGACATAGTACATGTGTACTAGCGTGTGACGATGGAATTTTCGTAACCAATACGTATTAATCTGACAGTAATCTAATTCAGCATTTTTGTATATATTATATAGGATGACAAAGTTACTTGTCATGCAGTCACAGTAAGTAAATTATATACAAACGTCTAAGTATTGTGACAACCATATAATATATCTATCCAGCGGATTTCTGAAACATCAGAAATACAAGGTTAATATCAAATATTTATATATACGTTTACAAATTAAGCCCAACACTGTTTGAATTAGATTTTTAACACTGTCAAATTTTTGCTTTCCCTCAGCGGGATTCGAACTCACACCGTTGTGACACAGTGGCACCAATTCGCCTGCACTATGTCCAGCGGTCTAGACCCCTCGGCCAAATCCGCTATATAAAAATATAGCTTCATTAACCGGGGTGAATCTTAGACATAGACATAGTACATGTGTACTAGCGTGTGACGATGGAATTTTCGTAACCAATACGTATTAATCTGACAGTAATCTAATTCAGCATTTTTGTATATATTATATAGGATGACAAAGTTACTTGTCATGCAGTCACAGTAAGTAAATTATATACAAACGTCTAAGTACTGTGACAACCATATAATATATCTATCCAGCGGATTTCTGAAACATCAGAAATACAGGGTTAATATCAAATATTTATATATACGTTTACAAATTAAGCCCAACACTGTTTGAATTAGATTTTTAACACTGTCAAATTTTTGCTTTCCCTCAGCGGGATTCGAACTCACACCGTTGTGACACAGTGGCACCAATTCGCCTGCACTATGTCCAGCGGTCTAGACCCCTCGGCCAAATCCGCTATATAAAAATATAGCTTCATTAACCGGGGTGAATCTTAGACATAGACATAGTACATGTGTACTAGCGTGTGACGATGGAATTTTCGTAACCTATTAATCTGACAGTAATCTAATTCAGCATTTTTGTATATATTATATAGGATGACAAAGTTACTTGTCATGCAGTCACAGTAAGTAAATTATATACAAACGTCAGTCGTGGAGAACAGTAGAAAGAATATGGAAATTATGCATGTCGCTATCAGATTACGCATTTATAATAATAATAATAAATTATCCGCTGGATAGATATAGTATATGGTTGTCACAATACTTAGACGTTTGTATATAATTTTTTTAACCATGCAAAACTTGCATCCCAGTTGAGTTTATTTCTGTTATGTGATATTTTGTAAAGGTATTTATCACAAACTAAACTTGGTTTGCATTGAATTTTTCCAATAGTTTTTATGACGGTGGAGGTCCAAGAAAGCCCTAGTCGTGGGCTAATGTAGTGGTGAGCTGAATCACATCCTAATGAGAGTCGGATGATGTCTCTATGAAACAACTGATTTAATAATAACATACAGATGCTTCAACTAAATACCAATCCGTTTCAGCGAAACATTGCTCAAGATATTTGTATCGCCAAAATTCGAGTGTACTGGCAGTATTTATTGTTTTAAGCGTACACGACACATGGCCGCCATATTTGTTTACATTTAGCAACAAAAAAGTAGTTCCCCAAAAGTATGAACGGATCTGGGAAGCACGGCTTTAAGGCCTTTTGACCAATCAAAAATGACTATAAACGTAAACGAATGTAAGATAAGAATTATATAATGATGCATGCTTTTCTATAACATAGTACATGAGATGCTGTGAAATGAAAAAGATAATTTAAGTAAAATGAAATTTACAAAATGACACCCAACTCTAATATAAGTACTTGAGATTAGATGGAAAGTTTAATCAACACTTTCTTTATGTTCTGTATAATTCATGTTAAACATTTCTAATGGTGGAAGCTTTCGCTTCTTTGATAGCACGACAATACATCCTCCACCAAATATTATGCCTATGATCAGTAGTCCTATTGCGACTCCTGCCATTGCGCCTAAAATAAGAAAAATAAACTTTAAGAATAAATCGACTTAAAAAGAAAATAGTAGGTGGTAAAAATTATCATTCACTACACTAATAATTAATTATTTTTCTATACGTATCGAACATCAAACTGATGACAAATGTGATGACTTTAATCAAAGTCTAACGAATGCAAAAGCAATCAGTTTCATGGACAGCATTATTGGTCTTTCCAGAAAATCTAGATGTCCAGGATCTGTTTTCCGTATCCATCCAGGTGTTGCTGAAATGTTGATACTATTAATAAATGGGAAATTCATAATTGAAGAGTTTGTCATTTCGATACTCTGATAATTTAGTTCTCAATCGGTTTACAATCAATTTCAGGGTATAAAGTGGAAGTGTCTGAGGTATCCTCTTTTTTAAGCTCATTAAAATGATTGTATAATTCAGAATTTACTGCAATAAATTATTTTTATATATAAAAAGAAAGTATCGTTTACAATTGCTTTGAAAATGCATCCAGGTGAATATGAGTTTACTCGGATCTTCACAATACTCAAATACCGAACTGAATTAGCAAATTGTACAAACCTGAGCTGTAACCTGTACTGGCGGAGGAAGCTTGTATTTGTTTTTGTGTAGATTTTTCGTAATATGTTCCTAATAAAAGATAAATAAGATAATAAGAGCTACATAAAAAGCAAGATTTTCGAATCATAATACATACATACCCCAGAACTAAGGCGTTCAAGTAAAAATTTAACTGACAATTGAAATGTTAGCATTGTATTAGCAGATCTCTTCATCAGCTGATATCTCCTTCATTTTAAAGCCGCTCACTACTGTTGACTGCTAAGCTACTGAAACAAAAGTTTGTTTTACCTAGGTTGATATTATTCCTGTTATAGTCAATCGACCTCTCAAATACGATCAGACATTTTCGCTGAGTCATATATGTTTACTCTTCATATTCCTGGATTTGGCTTTTTCCTAGACATGACATTGATAACTCGACGGGTGTCTAATTAGAGGCAGGCACTGCTTACTCGTCCGGAGCACCTGAGTGCACCCATGGTTCTTAATGGGTCCAGATTACCCACTTTCGGTTTTTGCGTTTTGGGTTTTTGTTTTGCGTTGTATATGTTTGTCCGGATTTGCAATTGTTTCTTGACTTGCAGCTCTTGTTGTTCAGTCGGTTTCCCAGCTTTTTCCTTAAAAATTAGTGGAGAATAAAATAAACGCACCTTTTCTGGTTACTAATAACACATTTCATTATAGTTATATATCAAAACAATATATCAAAACCATTATGAAATATTTCTTAAAACTTAAAAAAACGTTGACTTGAAAAATAACGACATCCACTTGAATCAATTTCTACTAATGGTTCATGAAGATTATATTTTAATTTGGCGTAACTGCTATCCAGAACAGGTAACATAGATGTTAGAAACACATTATTTAAGTTTATTTTGGGGCACACCGAGAATATGTATAAAGCATAGCAATCGTAAATGTATTTAAAATTTGAATGTACGTTCATACAATAAAATCTTAAAATTGACGTCTAGTAAATAGTTCAATTCTTGTGCGGTTCAGCATAATAAATAAAATATATAAAACGATCAAATATAAACCGACTAACTAGCAAACAATACAATACAAATGCACTGAATTTTCTTTTTATATAACTAGAGAAGAAACTACATAATTTCAGTCTTTAACATTGACTGTTTTTAAATGTATCTAAATGTATCGTGAGGACTGAACTGGTTTTGATGATTTTTTGATTGTTGATGTTCAAAGTATAATAAAGTAACAGAAAGTATTTACGATCAAACAAATGGAATATTTCATTATTTCTATTTGATTACAGGTGCAAATCAAAGAAAATTAACACCTACTTGTATACAAGTCACAGTAGTCCGTAGCTACTACTTTCATGCCACGTGACGGGTGACCTGCCGTTAACCTACAGGTTGTCGAATTACCACAAAATGCAAAAGAATTGCAACTAAGAGCTTCTGTTTGAATACAAAGTTGGGCACACTGATCAACAGATACAGCTGCAATGTCTAAAACCTGAGTAAACTGCATAGTAGATCTTGCTGTCCGTTTAAAATCATTTAAATAGCTTCCTAAAATTAAAACAATATTACATTTAACATGCACAATTTTTGTCTATATTTGAATTCCACCCACCAACAGCAATATACATAAATAATTGCAAGCAAACAAAATCTTCTTCTAAACAGAGTTTCCACTAATCAATCATGAATACGTTTTGATAGTTATATTTGCTTAAATCAATTACCATATTTGCATTCTTTACAATACAGTAAAACAGTTTTAAGCTTAAGAAATAATATTTAAATCTATGATGTTACATTTTTTAATTAAAATTGTTATCATATGCGTTTATTGCAAAAAGGTGTAATAAAACAGAATGTCAAAAACCAACAAGTTGTTTTAATTACGTTTTACGTCATTTTAGGAATTTTATTAATATAGTTTCTAATTTGAACTTTCGACTCATGGACTCATTGCAGGAAACCGACTATTTTTTATAAATACATCTCCTAAAGCAAAGATCGAACTGAAACCCTTTTACGCGTGATCACTACTTGTAGATGTCATTCTTTGACATATAAAGTGACTGATTTGCTAGATCAACTACTTGACACAACTAAATATCAAACTGAAGAAATGTGTTTCAAATCAAAATGGTTACAATTTTCAATTTAACTTGGAAAAAAGATAACAACAAAAGCTAACAATATTAACTAGGTAAGCTACACGTTAAAATCAAACGAAACACTGTTAAAATATACTTACTACTATAAAATGAACAAACTGAATCGTTGTTTGTACTTTTTGAGATATCTAGAGTGTGCGTCTGTAATAAAGAACAAGTCTGAGTGTTCATACAATAGAGAAATGAATTACAAGTGATTGCATCTGTCATACACTTCTGAGCACATACTTCGGCTGTAGCAGTTATAGAGATCCGTTGAGATGACACTGATGATATTTGTCCGGGCACAGCTGTGAATTTGTCGATATATGATCCTAAAATATACACATAAATAACTAACAACCATTGCATTGCATTCAACCTCCGCGTCAGAAACTAAAGGATTTATAGAGAAATGTTTCATTTCAGTGGTTAAAATAAATATAATATCAGATTTGTAATTTTTGGGCTTCAAGAAAAAACAAACTATTAAAAAGTCAATGAATATGAGGTGCTCCAACATAACGATTTAATTTTTTTTTTTACTTATTTTTCTGGATTTATTTGATAATACTAGAATAATGATCAGTCTAACCATACCATCATGATTCAGAGCCAACCAAATCCTTAGTCTTAATCTTTAATGAAGCGTGCCTATCAAATTTACACAGTGTATACAATTTACGTATTTTGTCTAACAAAGACTAATCAGTTGCTCGTTAACAAAAGATGCTGTGAGGCAAAAAAAGGATGCTGAGTAAGTAGAAAACATAAACAGCTAATTTACTTACTATAATATAAATCACAATTTGGCCGATCATAGATAAGGTCCGGTCTTTGTTGTGCATATGTCTGAGCAATGCTACACATTCCTGTCCTTGGACAATATACGAAAGAGTAGCAGTCAAACTCTAAGTTTGAAAGGCAGGAATCAGCACATTCATCAACAGATATACCACTTAAAAATCCAGATAGACTTTTCTGTGATTTATTCTTCATTACTTTAAAATGACTCATCGTTTGACCTTCAAAACACATAATATTTAAAATGTTATAATTTATCTGAAATGTACCTATTTCATATAATCAAAAAGTATTGTAATTACAAGATATGCTACTAAAATACTATTACACAGACACCTGGAAAAGAAGATGGGATTTGAAATTAATAAGTGGTAAAAAGAACCAACAAAACGTAGTAAAAAGATAATTTTATGTAGGAAAGCTAATACTGTGTAATATAATAGAAAAATATTCTTACTTGATAAGGGTCTGCCATCGTTTCGTAGTATATCGTCCGTTATTGCTACAGCATTAAATGTATAAATCTAAAAACGACAAAGAATCTGGTACTGACTTCAAAATATTGTATTACATTAACTATAACAATAAAGCAATGCAGTAAGCAAAGCAATAGTAAATGAAACTGACGCAAAAAATCTATTTGAAGTGAAAGCCATTTACAGCTAATTTAGTTCTGTTAACGAAATTATTATAGGATTAAACACTGGGTTTTAAGGAATTATCAATGTGTAAACTCCGGCGACTCACTCACAAACTAAATAAAGTCCGAAAGACTTTATTTCAAGTTTGTGAGGGAGTCGCTGGAGTTTACACATTGATAATTACCTAAAACACAGTGTTTAATCCTTATAATTCTGTGAAATAATCATTGCGATTTTTAAAACAGCAAAAACAGTTACAGAAACCCATCTAGACCTCAAAACGCACCTAGGCCGGAAAGCGTAGGGATATGCAAAACATAGTACCAAAGGAATCGCGGTTCTGTAGATATTGGATCATATTGATAGGGAAAAAACAAAATGAAACACTAAATTGTATTTATATTATATTTTATTTGAAATCTCAATCGATTTAATTGGAAATCATTGGGGCAGATATGGCATAACACTTAACTGATTCTGTTAAACAATACAAAATAACTAAATATGGCTTGGTTGCAAACCATGGGCCTTTAAAACACAAACATGTCTCAACTAATGAGGAATGGTTTAAAATGTAGTTCGTAGAAATTTAAGGGTCTGTTTCGAAAGGTGTACGAGTAGATAATGACTCAACATGTAATTTTTTTTTGCAAAATTTAATGCAAAAAGGGAAACTTTAATATGCGCGCATTCCTTTTGTTTAAGGGATCTAGTTTAAAAACTGTGGGAGAGATAATTAAGCAAAATAAATATCGTGTTTTTGTAAACTTTGCTGACAAATGACTTTAGTCTACAATAATAGCAGGTGCATAATTTTAATATGTACTGTATGTAAAATTATAGTTTCTAGATTGAAATCTGTAAGAGTAGTTAATGAAAACTATTCTGAAGTCTGAAAAAGCAGGGACAAAATCCTTGACCAAATTAACAATTCCTCAAATTCTATGTATGTGATATCTTTCTGGGAAAAAGCAGAGCTCTGCGTTGAAAGCTGTGTTATGGGTTGATTGCACAATATATGTACAATTTCTTTCCCACCCACTCTCCAGCCGCACGCCGTTTGCCGCCTTTACCATATTGCAACCGATGGTTAACACCTTATCCGACCGGCCAAAAAATACCAAGCAAAAATAGTATCAAAAACAAGGGAAATACTTTTCAAATTCTTATTGATAATATTCGTTTTGTAAATTTCAAATATCTACATTTTTCTGCCCAGTTTACAAGGTGATCTACATAAACAAATAACAAAGACAGAACAGATTTAACGTTAAGAAGTAAACTTTTTAAATAAAATACCAAACATTTAAACAAACTTCACTTAATAAACTATTTGCTGTACAACAAAAGATTTCAATACAAAATTCAAAACTTACTGATCCGTCTGACTGGGGCACCGCAATACTGAGTAAACCTTGATAAACGTTGTTGTTAATGGTTTGTAAAATTGAATCTATGTCTGGTTCATCTTGGTATGGCCCTGAAATACATGTTAGTGTCATAGTATGTAAACATTTAAAAACTCAGTTTATCTTTTTTTACTTATTTACGATAATTTGAACATCGTACCTGTATGCTCATTAGACTCAAAAATGCCTAATAATACATTGTATGTTTCTAAGAAAAAAGTTATTTTCCATGTTTCGGCCTGCTACCGTCTGCCGTATGTCATTTACTCATGTGTAACACACAATATTTAGTAAGTTATTCACTAAAATGTAACTCATTAATTGATTTATAGGATACTTTACGTTCAGCGAGAAGTATATCAACTAAACTTAGGACAAAAACAACTATCAAACTACAAATTCTTTAAGCGAATTTTATGAACATCGAGAAGGAAATGTCTGTCACTAGAAAAGTATAGAGAATAAGCTAGCACAGAAAATTTGTGACGTGCTGGATAGTCAGGTAACAGTTCTAGTGTCATATTTTTTGCTAAATACAAATATTTATAATCCATGCGATTTAACGTTGATTTAAAAATAAGGAATGAAAGACAAAAACAGAAATGACAATGCATTTATTCGACATCGACCCCCAATCCGATTGATTGATTGGATGTCTGCTTTACGTCCAGCAAGCAGTATTTCAGCAATATTCAAGACGGGAACAAGTAAACAAACAATAAATCAACGGAAAATATGGGTGGGATGGGTCACAGGGAATACAATTTTGACTCCCAATCCGAAGAATGGGTATTAGAAAAACCTTATTGAATTTAAAAGTACGTTAGAGATCAACTCTGAGAACACATGTATATCTTTTATTAGCTAATTCAAAAAATGTCTAAGGTGTTTATAAGTATATTTTGAGAATATCGTCAAGTTAACTTTGCTAAAATATTTTTATATCATTGTACGATGATACCTACCTGCACCAAACGCAGGAGCTTGTTCCACTACAGTCATAATTACATATACCTGCGTCAAACCATAATCTATTTGTGGCTGCTGAAACCGGATCAATGATGCATTAGTCATCTGACCTAATTGGTTTTGTACCATCAACTTGAATGTTTTACTATTAGAACTTAAATAAGGATAGTATTGACCTGTGAACAAAAAAGGCTATACATAGAAAGTACATATCTTACTTTCATTGGGAAATGTATGGAATGAAGCTACATAAATACAATTTGTATTGGTCTTACATATAATTAAATATTATTTTAAAGAAGTGCGTTGTTATTTCTGTTTTTGGCTTTTTCAAAACGCTAATGTTAGTTGAAGTTCGTCTTCGTGTAAATTTTAGTGTAGGTCTGAAAGTGCTATATGTGTAGTCAACAAAAACGTTACATATGCATACAAATTGAAAAAAAAATATATACCGGGTTTAAAAAGCTTATTTTAATAACTTGATGAGATTAATTATACCAATTTTGTGTGTATGTTTGGCCATGTCCTTGTGTCTTATACACAAGTGAAACTTGTAACCGCCATTCTGCTCAAAACTATTTTAAGGTAACATTTAATCCGATACAATGGAAAGGAATCCGTAATAATCTTTGTTTTGTACATTAGGTGTTTTAACTTTCTATGTAAAAATATGCATTGATCTTACCATTAAATACAATGACAAAATGTTTTTGTTGGTCTCCAGTGTAACATGGAACAATGTTGAAGTTGTTAAGATCCGGTTCCAGGTTGTTCCAATCATAATAATTGTATGTTATGTATAGGCCTTTCTAAAAAAAGCAGGATGACGTATTTGTTAATTTCGTCGATTCTCTATAACATTTTGAGGATCTTTGCCAACATAACTCAAATAATCCATATTGGCATTAACTACACAAACTGTTCATTTTGATAAAGTTCAAAAAGATTGGGAGTACTCAAAAGACCAGCCTAGCAACAATAAATCTATAAAAAGATTATCAATATATAGCTTATTATATTTAAAAACCACAATAATTTGCTGAAAAAACATCCCGAAGTTTCGTTAATGTATGTGTAGCACATTATTTAGTAATTAAGTCGCCCAAAACGAAGTTTTGGCGACTTATTGTTTTTGCACCGTTTCTTATTATTATTATTATTATTATTATTATTAAGTCGCCCAAAACGAAGTTTTGGCGACTTATTGTTTTTGCACCGTTTCTTATTATTAAGTCGCCCAAAACGAAGTTTTGGCGACTTATTGTTTTTGCACCGTTTCTTATTATTATTAAGTCGCCCAAAACGAAGTTTTGGCGACTTATTGTTTTTGCACCGTTTCTTATTATGTCTCCCAAACGAAGTTTTGGGAGACATATTGTTTTTGTCCGGTTTCTTATTATTATTCTTCTTCTTTCTTTCTTTCTTTCTTTTTTCTTTCCGTTCAATCTTGTCCGCACATTTTCTCTGAGACGCAATGTCCAATCAAGATGAAACTTTGGGAACATATTAAGGGTGACCTGAAGTTGTGCAATCCACTTTTGAAATTTTCAAAATGGCCGCCATTTTCAAAATGGCCGCCATTGAAAAAAATGGCGACCATTGTCAGATCTCAGTAATGGCCAGAGCAATTTCAATGAAAATTGGTATACTGATACAGCTAACTATCCTGAGCATTTTTACAAAAAAAAAATAGACGCGAACGACATTTCAAAATGGCCGCCATCCGAACACCACCCCCCTAAAAATGCAAAAATTTAAATGTCATCCGATTTCGACGAAATTTGGTACACAGGTAGATTATGGCACCCTGAGTGTGCTATTACTTTCAAAATTTTTGTCCGACTTCCGGTTTCAAAATGGCGGCCGTTTCAAAGTTTTTAAAAATGGCGGCCGTTGTCAGATCTCCGTAACGGCCAGACCAATTTCAATGAAAATTGGTATACTGATACAGCTAACTATCCTGAGCATTTTTGTAAAAAAGAAATTTTTTCCGACTTCCGGTTTCAAAATGGCGGCCGTTTTAAAGTTTGAAAAAATGGCGGCCGTTGTCAGATCTAAGTAATGGCCAGAGCAATTTCAATGAAAATTGGTATACTGATACAGCTGACTATCCTGAGTATTTTTGCCAAAAAAAATGGACGCGAACGACATTTCAAAATGGCCGCCATCCGAACACCACCCCCTAAAAATGCAAAAATTTAAACGTCATCCGATTTCGACGAAATTCGGTACACAGGTATATTATGGTACCCTAAGTGTGCCACTACTTTTAAAATTTTTGTCCGACTTCCGGTTTCAAAATGGCGGCCGTTTTAAAGTTTTCAAAAATGGCGGCCATTGTCAGATCTCAGTAATGGCCAGAGCAATTTCAATGAAAATTGGTATACTGATACAGCTAACTATCCTGAGCATTTTTGCCAAAAAAAAAATTGGATGCGAACGACACCATTTTGTGATGGCAGCCGTTTCACCACACTCCTCCCGCCCCTACCGTTAACTTAGTCCGATTGCAACGAAATTTCATATGTAGGTATATTTTAATGCACAAACTAAGAATATCATGTCTATTTGGGGGTTTTCAACATGCACAAGAATAAAGTGGCAATGGGGCTTCGTTTGGGAGACATTCTGTGTTGGCATCCCAACACAATCAGCACTAGTTATTATGTCTCCCAAACGAAGTTTTGGGAGACATTTTGTTTTTGTCCGGTTTCTTATTATTATTCTTCTTCTTTCTTTCTTTCTTTTTTCTTTCCGTTCAATCTTGTCCGCACATTTTCTCAGAGATGCAATGTCCAATCAAGATGAAACTTTGGGAACATGTTAAGGGTGACCTGAAGTTGTGCAATCCACTTTTGAAATTTTCAAAATGGCCGCCATTTTCAAAATGGCCGCCGTTGTATAAAAATGACGGCCGTTGTCAGATCTCAGTAATTGCCAAAGCAATTTCAATGAAAATTGGTATACTGATACAGCTCACTATCCCGAGCATTTTTGCAAAAAAAATATTTGACGCGGCCGACATTTCAAAATGGCCGCCATCCGAACACCACCCCCCAAAAAATGTAAAAATTTAAACGTCATCTGATTTAGACGAAATTTGGTATACAGGTAGCTTATGATACCCTGAGTGTGCCACTATTTAAAATTTTTTTGTCCGACTTCCGGTTTCAAAATGGCGGCCATTTTACTGCAGGAAAAAGTCAACTTTGTCCGATTTCAACAAAATTTGATTTCTAGGTATATTTTAATGTACTGATTTGAATGAAATACTATCCATGGGGATTATAGTGGCAATGGGGGTTCGTTTGGGAGACATTCTGTGTTGGCATCCCAACACAATCAGCACTAGTTAAGTCGCCGACCACGAAGTGTCGGGCGACTTATTGTTTTTACTCCGTTTCTTATTATTATTATTTTCATATTTCTTATGTTTTCCCCTCGCAATGTTGTCCGCTCGTTTTCTCGCTCATCTTTTAACCGATCGAAATGAAACTTTGGGAACATGTTAAGGGTGACCTGAAGTTGTGCAATCCACTTTTGAAATTTTCAAAATGGCCGCCATTTTCAAAATGGCCGCCGTTGAAAAAAAATGACGGCCGTTGTCAGATCTCAGTAATTGCCAAAGCAATTTCAATGAAAATTGGTATACTGGTACAGCTAACTATCCCGAGCATTTTTGCAAAAAAAAATTTGACGCGGCCGACATTTCAAAATGGCCGCCATCCGAACACCACCCCCCTAAAAATGTAAAAATTTAAACGTCATCCGATTTAGACGAAATTTGGTATACAGGTAGCTTATGATACCCTAAGTGTGCCACTATTTAAAAATGTTTTGTCCGACTTCCGGTTTCAAAATGGCGGCCGTTTTAAAGTTTTACAAAATGGCGGCCGTTGTCAGATCTCAGTTATGGCCAGAGCAATTTCAATGAAAATTGGTATACTGATACAGCTAACTATCCTGAGCATTTCTGCAAAAAAAATTTTTTGTCCGACTTCCGGTTTCAAAATGGCGGCCGTTTTAAAGTTTGCTCGTTTTCTCGCTCATCTTTTAACCGATCGAAATGAAACTTGGCCAACTGAAAGCTAATGTTATGAAGTTGTGCTCTTGACTTTAAGTTCCCTCTACTCGGTCAAAAGTGCGGAACGGGAGGCGACTTCAACGTTTCGGGAAACGTAAATTTTAATTATTATTCTTCTTCTTTCTTTCTTTCTTTTTTCTTTCCGTTCAATCTTGTCCGCACATTTTCTCAGAGATGCAATGTCCAATCAAGATGAAACTTTGGGAACATGTTAAGGGTGACCTGAAGTTGTGCAATCCACTTTTGAAATTTTCAAAATGGCCGCCATTTTCAAAATGGCCGCCGTTGAAAAAAAATGACGGCCGTTGTCAGATCTCAGTAATTGCCAAAGCAATTTCAATGAAAATTGGTATACTGATACAGCTAACTATCCCGAGCATTTTTGCAAAAAAAAATTTGACGCGGCCGACATTTCAAAATGGCCGCCATCCGAACACCACCCCCCAAAAAATGTAAAAATTTAAACGTCATCCGATTTAGACGAAATTTGGTATACAGGTAGCTTATGATACCCTGAGTGTGCCACTATTTAAAATTTTTTTGTCCGACTTCCGGTTTCAAAATGGCGGCCATTTTACTGCAGGAAAAAGTCAACTTTGTCCGATTTCAACAAAATTTGATTTCTAGGTATATTTTAATGTACTGATTTGAATGAAATACTATCCATGGGGATTATAGTGGCAATGGGGGTTCGTTTGGGAGACATTCTGTGTTGGCATCCCAACACAATCAGCACTAGTTAAGTCGCCGACCACGAAGTGTCGGGCGACTTATTGTTTTTACTCCGTTTCTTATTATTAAATCCCCGACCACGAAGTGTCGGGGATTTATTGTTTTTGCACCGTTTCTTATTATTATTCTTCTTCTTCTTCTTCTTCTTGAAGGGATAGGACGTGTTTTTCGGAGCTCCGCTCAAAGCATTTATTTATTGGTTATTTTGTATTGTGGTTCGTAAATATTTGTATTGTTGTGTTCAGAAGAAGAAGCTCTTTCATTTTGTGGGGTGTATTTTGTATTTTCATCTCGGATTGCCGAGATTTTTGGTGGATTGTTTTTTGGTTTACTGGTTCATTTTTGTTTAAAGATGGCGTCTCCTTCATTTTCAAGTGTTGTAGTCACGGGTAAAAGTACTCAGTTGTCAAATGTAATTGCCTCGAGCAATTCTTTGTTAAACGATAAGGACAATAGGGACCTTAATTTAATCAAGAGGACAATGCCAACCAAGGTAGGTGTAAAATCCGCGCCCCAGGCTAATGTTAGTAATTTTGTAAATTCAAACGGAGAAAGTTCAAGATTAAAAAGTTCACCTTTGTCAACCGGTAATAATATAGAGTCTGTTCGAGAAAATGTAGGATCTGAACAGAACGATGACATGCCGTCATTTGGACATAAACCGTTTGGGTTCGTTTCAAGGAAACATGGCGTAAAGTTAACCAACATACAGTCGATCTCTATTGAGCAATATGTTGTTGCTATTGCTACTATTGTAAAGCCTGAAAATATAGTGGCTGCCTCTCGTATGAGGTCCGGGGTTGTAGTGTTTCTATCCAACCTTGAAGATGTTGAACTCTTGTGTTCTAATGGCCTTAGTATAGGTGATGAATTTATTAATGTTCAATGTTTAGTTAAGATCCCCAAAAAAGTAACTTTGTCCAACTGTCCCCCTTTTATTCCTAATGACTTATTGGAAGATGAATTGATGCGTTATGGCCGCATCATTTCTGACATTAAGCCTATTGCACTAGGCATCAAAATACCGGCTCTTAAACATGTAAAGTCTTTTAGAAGACAAGTTTCCCTTATTCCCCACCCCAGTGTAGTGTTACCAGAATATTTTGATATGTTTTACCAAAGACAAAACTACAGAATATTTCTTAATGACGATGTAGTTTGTTTTAAATGTAAGCATACTGGACATATTCAGAGCAGATGTCCAGAAAACAAATCTACTGCTGATAACAACAAGTCAGAATCAAGTACAGATGTCCCATTTACGGCTGAACCAGTTCCGCCAACTCGGACAGCTGGGCAGCCTGTTACCTTAGATGCTATAGTCCATGACTCTGCATCTAACACCACAGCCAATGTTACTACAATGGCAAAGTCTGGGCAATCTACTCTTGCCAATGTCATTGTTGATATTCACACCCCTGTTGAAAAATTGGAGAATGATCAACTGCCAGCTAAATCTGCAGTTAAGAGGAAAGCAGTAGACCATAATGACTCTATTATTAGTACCAAAACCCCTACAACGGCTAAAATTGCAGATGTAGCTGGGGAAACTAATACAAGTATATGGGATTTACCCCCACCACCCCCTTGCATTCTTAACGCTAATGAAGACGAGGATATAGACATTGAGTCTATATCCTCTGATTTGTCAGAACAAAACCTGTCACAAATAGTAGTAGATACTGAGCACAAATTATCCAGTGAGGAGCTGGATAGACTTCTTCTGGAACTTAAAAGTAATAAAAAGCCAGTTGAAAAATGCCAAGAGTATACCACCAACCTCAGGCAACTATGTCAAGATTTTATTGACCTTCGACGAAACCCTGAGTCCTCTTCCCAGATGAAAGCCCGTTTAAATAAATTGATAAAGAAATTAAAAACCTACCTGAAAACTCATGCTTAGAGATAAAATATATCTAAGTCAATATGTATTGTCCACTTAATTATGCGCTTTTGTTCTGTATTTTTATTGCAATTACAATTGTAATGTCCGGTTTTTCGTTAGTTTCACTGAACACTCAAGGTTGTCGTGACTCTTTTAAAAGATATTTTATATTAGATTCTTTGAAATCTAAATTAAATGCAGATATAGTGTTTCTTCAAGATACCCATACCATTCCTTCTGATGAAGGTATATGGAAAATGATATGGAGAGGAGAAATTGTGTTCTCTCATCTCTCGACTCTTTCTGCTGGATTAGCGATATGTTTGTCAAATAATTTAGAATATACTATTCTAGAGCATAAAGTTATATTACCCGGTCGCATTTTACATGCAACTATCAAACTACAGGAGCAAACTGTATATTTGTTGAATGTTTATTCCCCAACTTGCTCAAAAGAAAAACTAGACTTTTTGAAATATTTAAAACACCATTTGAATCAACTTGATTCTTCCATTCCAATATTTCTTGGAGGTGATTTTAATTGTACTACTAATCCTTCCCTAGATCGGACAGGAGATATTGAACCCCACCCCCATTCTTGTAATGAATTTAAATCTATTGTTAAACGTTTCAAATTTATTGATACGTTTCGCAATATTCACCCGTACGATAGAACTTATTCCTGGTCGAGAAATGACGGTGTCGCCGCAAGACTTGATCGAATTTATATATCTAAACACTATAGTCAGTTTGTTCGATCCTCAGAAATAAAACCATGTTCATATTCTGATCACGATTACGTTCGTGTTTATTTTAAAGAAATACCAAATAAACACAAGAGTGCTTACTGGTGTTTAAATACATCTCTTTTAGATGATAAATTGTATGTTGACATGATAAGTAACTTTTGGCTTTCTTGGAAATTACAGAAATCTGATTTTAAATGTATCCAAGATTGGTGGGATCGTGGAAAATACAAAATAAAGGAACTTTCGCAAGAATTTTCCATTAAAAGGAATTATGATTTTAAACATAAATTTGATGGTTTACAATCCGATATTGAATTATTAAAATCAAATATTACAACAAACCCTGATCTCAATGCTATTTTAATTGAGAAGCAAAATCAGTTATCTGAACTTGAACGAATCCAGGCCCGTGGTGCTTGGGTTCGTTCAAGATTCAAATATGTTAATGATTCAGATAAACCAACAAAATATTTCTTTGACCTTGAAAAGAAACGTGGTACAAAAAAATTATTATCCCATTTAACCTTGCCTGATGGCAGTATAACTGATTCTGATCAGGAAATAAAAACCCTTGCCCGAAATTTTTACACAGACTTGTATAGCCCCGATCCTGTAGATGAAGGTTGTCAAAATGAGATTTTGAAAGACCTTCCTACATTAAATGAAACCCAAAAACAAACATTAGATAGTGTTATAAGTTATAATGAATTGTCCTCTGCCGTTTTAAAAATGAATAACAATAAGTCTCCTGGTATTGATGGGCTTCCTAGTGAATTTTACAAAACATTTTGGAACATCGTTGGTAAGGATATGCACGAAGTTTTTGTTTCTTCTATTGAAGAAAACAGACTTCCACTTTCGTGCAGAAGAGCCGTTCTGACGATGATTCCAAAGAAAGGTGACAGTAGTTTGTTGAAAAACTGGAGACCTGTGTCTCTTCTCTGTTGCGACTATAAAATATTAACGAGAGCTTTCTCGCTAAGACTCCGTACCGTTCTACCCGATATATTAAATATCGATCAAAGTTATTGTGTTCCCGGTCGTCATATAAGTGATAATATTCGTTTTATTTCTGATGCTACGTGTTATGCTAATCAGGAAAATATCCCACTTGCTATTGTTTCCCTTGACCAAGAGAAGGCTTTTGATCGTGTTAATCATGGTTATTTGATGAAGACATTAGAAGCTTTCGGTTTTGGAGATTATTTTATATCCTGTATAAAAACTATTTATACAGATGTACATAGTTTACTTAAAATTAATAACTCGTTATCGTCCCCTTTTCAATTTAAAAGAGGTATACGACAAGGATGTTCCTTGTCTGGTCAATTATATGCCATATGCCTTGAACCTCTTTTACACAAACTAAGGTCAAAGGACGGCTTATCAGGACTTGAACTACCATTATCTGATGGTAAGAAAAGTTGTTTATCTGCTTATGCAGATGATTTGGATACTCTTTTAACGCAGGACTCTGATTTTGATAGGTTGTCTTTCTGGTTAGATATATACCAGAAAGCTTCCAATTCAAAAATTAATTTACAAAAGTCCGAAGGTTTGTGGGTGGGAAGTTGGAAAAATAGAAATGATTGTCCACTTGGTCTCAAGTGGAATAATAAAGGTTTAAAGGTTTTAGGTACTTTTGTTGGAAACAATAGAGATTTTTATAAACAAAATTGGGAAGGGATGGAGGAGGATATTTCTGTCAAACTTGACAGGTGGAAGCCTTTTGCCCGCGGTTTGTCACTAAGAGGGCGAACACTTGTTATTAATTTACTTTCCGCGTCAAAATTGTGGCATCGATTAAATTCTGTGGCCGTGCCCGATGAAATTATTAGCGCCATACAAAATAAATTTGTTGATTTTTTATGGCAAGGAAAACATTGGGTTTCCAAAGAAATGTTATATCTTCCTGTATGTACTGGAGGACAGGGTTTGGTTCATATTTTATCTAGAATTCGTGATTTTCGAATTCAGTTTATGTACAGATTTTTGACATTAATGAATGGTGAAGAAGTTCATCCTTGTTACTATTTTTGTAAATATTTTTTGTCTACTGTTTCTAATTTGAATTATGATGTTCAATTGTTATTACTTGATGGGGATTTTCAATATACTAACATCCCAAGCTTTTATCAAGATTTAATAAAAGCCTGGAAATATTTTGAATCGTCTAGAATAAAAATAGATGACATCTCAGTTGCAGACATTTTAGAAGAACCTTTGTTTTTTAACCCTTTATTAGTTAACCCTAAAACCGATGAACCTTTTTATTTTGAAAATTTTGTAATTGCCTGTATGACCAAAGTTAAAGATCTTTTTGATACTAGTTTGAAAAGAAAATTAACTGCAGCAGATCTTGTTGGCATATTAAGCATTCGTTCTGAACGCTGTATCCAACAACATCTAGATTTACTATGGTCGTCTTTTCCTCCGGAGTGGACTATATTGATTGACCGTTTTTTAAATAATGATATTGATGTTGGTGTTGTTCACCAATACATTTTTAAATTAGATGTTGACAATGCGCCTGAATTAAGTAAGGGCGTTGTTCTAGATAAATGTCCCAAGAAAGTGATTTATTTGTTATCTGTTGTTCAAAATTTTAATAATTTCCATACTAAAAAGTTAATATCCCCTTGGTGTAATATTTTACAATTAAATATTCCCCCTAATGTCATATATAGTCATGTTTATGAATATCCTCATAGCATGCATGAAGGTGACCTTAACTGGAGAATCCTTCATGGTGCTATTTCAACCGGTAAATTTTTCTGTAAAGCTGGTTATCAGCAGTCGGATGCATGTCCGTCTTGTGGTTTGCAAGAGGACTTGTATCATATTTTTGTTTCCTGTCCACGTTTACAAGGGATTTTAAGTTATGTTCAAAATATTTTATTCAATTTAATTCCAAATGATATTAGTTCCAAAGACTCTTTAATATTTGGACCTTTTACTTTTTCTAGCACTGACCAAACGCCACCTAAGGTCAGTGCAAATCGATCTCCTCCAGCTGTCCACAAGCCATCCTCGGACAGCTGTCCAGTAAGGAGATCGAGTCCAGCTGATCCACCGCTACCTAGGATCAGCTGTCCAGAATTTCCAGTATCAGCCGACCACACGTCATCCAGGGTCGGCTGTCCAGAGGCTACCAGACAACCAATGATGATGAAGGACGGAACAGTCGTGTTGGGAGAATGTACCAACACGCAACGATGGACCAAGCGGTACAGGATCCCAAGACGACTGTTCCAGTGGATTGCCACCCAGGTGAAGATGGCCACCTATGTGACCCTGCAACACCTAAGAACCAGAGGCGGAGAGACAGATCCACTCAAGGAATTTAGGTCGCGCATCCGCGCCCGGTTGGCAATAGAATTTGCATATTGTAAGTTTTTAAATAATGTTGATTTCTTTTCAGATTTTTGGTGTTTTGGTAATATATTGTGTTTCATTTCAAATGACAAGCTTTTTGTTAATATTTAATGGTAAGTTATTTTAATTGTATTTGTATTTTTGTTTTTTAATTTTCTTGTCTTGTTTATATATTGTGAACCGCGATGTGTTAAAGGTTAAAACATGGACTGGCGTGTACCAGTCCATGTTGACTTTGATCATTTGGACAAAGTCATTTATAGGGTTCTTTAATTTTAATATAGGTAGGTAATAATGTTTAAAGTTTAAACTGGCTTGTATCAGTTTAAACTGACTTTGATCAGTTGGACAAAGTCTTTTATATTTCTATTGTATTTTTGTATACTTTTGGGTTTAAAGTCTATATAATTATATGTATTTTCAAAATTGTTAAATAGCTTGTCATAATAATGTATTTGTAAGGATTATATTTTATGTTACTTGAATTTTTGATACCTTGTACTACTGTGATATATTGTTTTATTTAATAAAGGGTATTGAAAATTCAAAAAATTCTTCTTCTTCTTCTTCTTCTTCTTCTTCTTCTGGACCTAACTTTGTCCGTAGGATTTCTCGAAGACGAAAAGACATAGGTCAATGAAACTTACCAGAAAGATAGGTCACCACTAGGAAATGTTGTTTCCGATTTCGAAATTTTGAAAATGGCGGCCATCTTGGATTGGCGGCCATTTTGAATTTGAAAAAAATACAAAATTAATCATAAAAAATCACAAACAATATGGATATGAACCAAAATAGGTTTATAGGTCAATATTAAGGTCCCGGACAATATGGGACCATTTTCCGAAAAATCCAAGATGGCCACCATATTCAAAATGGCCGCCAAAGTGCGAAAATTGAAAAGTTGTCCGATTTCAACGAAAATTGGCATTTAGGTCAATATTGATATTACGAACAACATGGTGACATGTTCGAACAAATCAAAGATGGCCGCCAAAGTCCAAGATGGCCGCCATATTCAAAATGGCCTCCAAAGTGCGAAAATTGAAAAGTTGTCCGATTTCAACGAAAATTGGCATTTAGGTGAATATTGATATTACGAACAACATGGTGACATGTTTGAACAAATCCAAGATGGCCGCCAAAGTCCAAGATGGCCGCCATATTCAGAATGGCCGCCAAAGTGCGAAAATTGAAAAGTTGTCTGATTTCAACGAAAATTGGCATTTAGGTCAATATTGATATTACGAACAACATGGCGACACTTTCGAACAAATCCAAGATGGCTGTCATATTCAAAATGGCTGCCAAAGTGCGAATATTGAAAAGTTGTCTGATTTCAACAAAAATTGGCATTTAGGTCAATATTGATATTACGAACAACATGTCGAACAAATCCAAGATGGCTGCCAAAGTCCAAGATGGCCGCCATATTCAAAATGGCCGCCAAAGTGCGAAAATTGAAAAGTTGTCCGAATTGTGACAAAAGTGGGCACGGGAGGGGATTTTTTTGTGACTTGCTTGCAATCACAATCAGCACTTGTTATTAAGTCGCCGACCACGAAGTGTCGGGCGACTTATTGTTTTTACTCCGTTTCTTATTATTATTATTATTATTATGTTTTCCTTTTTCCCCTCGCAATGTTGTCCGCTCGTTTTCTCGCTCATCTTTTAACCGATCGAAATGAAACTTTGGGAACATAATAAGGGTGACCTGAAGTTGTGCAATCCACTTTTGAAATTTTCAAAATGGCCGCCATTTTCAAAATGGCCGCCGTTGAAAAAAATGACGGCCGTTGTCAGATCTCAGTAATTGCCAAAGCAATTTCAATGAAAATTGGTATACTGATACAGCTCCCTATCCCGAGCATTTTTGCAAAAAAAAATTTGACGCGGCCGACATTTCAAAATGGCCGCCATCCGAACACCACTCCCCTAAAAATGTAAAAATTTAAACGTCATCCGATTTAAACGAAATTTGGTATACAGGTAGCTTATGATACCCTGAGTGTGCCACTATTTTCAAAATTTATGTCCGACTTCCGGTTTCAAAATGGCGGCCGTTTTAAAGTTTTACAAAATGGCGGCCGTTGTCAGATCTCAGTTATGGCCAGAGCAATTTCAATGAAAATTGGTATACTGATACAGCTAACTATCCTGAGCATTTTTGCAAAAAAAATTTTTTGTCCGACTTCCGGTTTCAAAATGGCGGCCGTTTTAAAGTTTGCTCGTTTTCTCGCTCATCTTTTAACCGATCGAAATGAAACTTGGCCAACTGAAAGCTCATGTTATGAAGTTGTGCTCTTGACTTTTAGTTCCCTCTACTCGGTCAAAAGTGCGGAACGGGAGGCGACTTCAACGTTTCGGGAAACGTAAATTTTAATTATTATTATTATTATTATTTTCATATTTCTTATGTTTTCCCCTCGCAATGTTGTCCGCTCGTTTTCTCGCTCATCTTTTAACCGATCGAAATGAAACTTTGGGAACATGTTAAGGGTGACCTGAAGTTGTGCAATCCACTTTTGAAATTTTCAAAATGACCGCCATTTTCAAAATGGCCGCCGTTGAAAAAAATGATGGCCTTTGTCAGATCTCAGTAATTGCCAAAGCAATTTCAATGAAAATTGGTATACTGGTACAGCTCGCTATCCCGAGCATTTTTGCAAAAAAAAATTTGACGCGGCCGACATTTCAAAATGGCCGCCATCCGAACACCACCCCCCTAAAAATGTAAAAATTTAAACGTCATCCGATTTAGACGAAATTTGGTATACAGGTAGCTTATGATACCCTAAGTGTGCCACTATTTAAAAATGTTTTGTCCGACTTCCGGTTTCAAAATGGCGGCCGTTTTAAAGTTTTACAAAATGGCGGCCGTTGTCAGATCTCAGTTATGGCCAGAGCAATTTCAATGAAAATTGGTATACTGATACAACTAACTATCCTGAGCATTTTTGCAAAAAAAATTTTTTGTCCGACTTCCGGTTGCAAAATGGCCGTTTTAAAGTTTGCTCGTTTTCTCGCTCATCTTTTAACCGATCGAAATGAAACTTGGCCAACTGAAAGCTCATGTTATGAAGTTGTGCTCTTGACTTTTAGTTCCCTCTACTCGGTCAAAAGTGCGGAACGGGAGGCGACTTCAACGTTTCGGGAAACGTAAATTTTAATTATTAAGTCGCCGACCACGAAGTGTCGGGCGACTTATTGTTTTTACTCCGTTTCTTATTATTATTATTATTATTATTTTCATATTTCTTATGTTTTCCTTTTTCCCCTCGCAATGTTGTCCGCTCGTTTTCTCGCTCATCTTTTAACCGATCGAAATGAAACTTTGGGAACATGTTAAGGGTGACCTGAAGTTGTGCAATCCACTTTTGAAATTTTCAAAATGGCCGCCATTTTCAAAATGGCCGCCGTTGAAAAAAATGACGGCCGTTGTCAGATCTCAGTAATTGCCAAAGCAATTTCAATGAAAATTGGTATACTGGTACAGCTAACTATCCCGAAAAAGAATTTGACGCGGCCGACATTTCAAAATGGCCGCCATCCGAACACCACCCCCCTAAAAATGTAAAAATTTAAACGTCATCCGATTTAGACGAAATTTGGTATACAGGTAGCTTATGATACCCTAAGTGTGCCACTATTTAAAAATGTTTTGTCCGACTTCCGGTTTCAAAATGGCGGCCGTTTTAAAGTTTTACAAAATGGCGGCCGTTGTCAGATCTCAGTTATGGCCAGAGCAATTTCAATGAAAATTGGTATACTGATACAGCTAACTATCCTGAGCATTTTTGCAAAAAAAATTTTTTGTCCGACTTCCGGTTTCAAAATGGCGGCCGTTTTAAAGTTTGCTCGTTTTCTCGCTCATCTTTTAACCGATCGAAATGAAACTTGGCCAACTGAAAGCTCATGTTATGAAGTTGTGCTCTTGACTTTTAGTTCCCTCTACTCGGTCAAAAGTGCGGAACGGGAGGCGACTTCAACGTTTCGGGAAACGTAAATTTTAATTATTATTATTTTCATATTTCTTATGTTTTCCTTTTTCCCCTCGCAATGTTGTCCGCTCGTTTTCTCGCTCATCTTTTAACCGATCGAAATGAAACTTGGCCAACTGAAAGCTCATGTTATGAAGTTGTGCTCTTGACTTTCAAAAGTGCGGAACGGGAGGCGACTTCAACGTTTCGTGAAACGTAAATTTTAATTATTATTATTATTATTATTCCGGTTTCTCCTTTTTCTAGATCGTGAACTTGTCCGACACATTTCTCAGAGACGCCTTAATAGAATCAAATGAAACTTGGCACAGTTGTAGATGGGCATATGGAGGGGTGCAGTCAATAGTCAGAATTTTGATAATGGCCGCCATTTCAAAATGGCCGCCACTTGACGACACCCACCCAAAAATGGCAAAAATTTTCCCGTGGTCCGAATTCAACGAAATTTGGTATGGAGGTAGATGTTAGTATTTCGAGTGAAACGCTACCTTTAAATTTTTTCTCGGACTTCCGGTTTCAAAATGGCCGCCAAAAACGTGTATAATTTTCAACGTTATGCGATCTCGATGACATTTAACGTGCTCCAATTGCAATGAAATTTGGTGTGGAGGTAGATTTAAGTGTCCCGAGTGGAACTCTACATTCGAAATTTTTTCTCGACCGTGGTTTCCAAAATGGCGGCCAACAACGGGTGAAATTTTAAACGTTGTCCGATTTTAATGAAATTTGATATGTAGGTTCATTTCAATGTCCTGAGTGGAACGCAATACTATCCATGGGGATTTTGGGCGACTTCTGTGTTGGCATCCCAACACATTATTATGTCTCCCAAACGAAGTTTTGGGAGACATATTGTTTTTGTCCGGTTTCTTATTATTATTCTTCTTCTTTCTTTCTTTCTTTCTTTTTTCTTTCCGTTCAATCTTGTCCGCACATTTTCTCAGAGATGCAATGTCCAATCAAGATGAAACTTTGGGAACATGTTAAGGCTGACCTGAAGTTGTGCAATCCACTTTTGAAATTTTCAAAATGGCCGCCATTTTCAAAATGGCCGCCGTTGAAAAAAAATGACGGCCGTTGTCAGATCTCAGTAATTGCCAAAGCAATTTCAATGAAAATTGGTATACTGATACAGCTAACTATCCCGAGCATTTTTGCAAAAAAAAATTTGACGCGGCCGACATTTCAAAATGGCCGCCATCCGAACACCACCCCCCTAAAAATGTAAAAATTTAAACGTCATCCGATTTAGACGAAATTTGGTATTCTGGTAGCTTATGATACCCTGAGTGTGCCACTATTTAAAAATTTTTTGTCCGACTTCCGGTTTTAAAATGGCGGCCATTTTACTGCAGGAAAAAGTCAACTTTGTCCGATTTCAACAAAATTTGATTTCTAGGCATATTTTAATGTACTGATTTGAATGAAATACTATCCATGGGGATTATAGTGGCAATGGGGGTTCGTTTGGGAGACATTCTGTGTTGGCATCCCAACACAATCAGCACTAGTTTTTAATTATTATTATTATTCCGGTTTCTCCTTTTTCTAGATCGTGAACTTGTCCGACACATTTCTCAGAGACGCCTTAATAGAATCAAATGAAACTTGGCACAGTTGTAGATGGGCATATGGAGGGGTGCAGTCAATAGTCAGAATTTTGATAATGGCCGCCATTTCAAAATGGCCGCCACTTGACGACACCCACCCAAAAATGGCAAAAATTTTCCCGTGGTCCGAATTCAACGAAATTTGGTATGGAGGTAGATGTTAGTATTTCGAGTGAAACGCTACCTTTAAATTTTTTCTCGGACTTCCGGTTTCAAAATGGCCGCCAAAAACGTGTATAATTTTCAACGTTATGCGATCTCGATGACATTTAACGTGCTCCGATTGCAATGAAATTTGGTGTGGAGGTAGATTTAAGTGTCCCGAGTGGAACTCCACATTCAAAATTTTTTCTCGACCGTGGTTTCCAAAATGGCGGCCAAAAACGGGTGAAATTTTAAACGTTGTCCGATTTTAATGAAATTTGATATGTAGGTTCATTTCAATGTCCTGAGTGGAACGCAATACTATCCATGGGGATTTTGGGCGACTTCTGTGTTGGCATCCCAACACATTATTAAGTCGCCGACCACGAAGTGTCGGGCGACTTATTGTTTTTACTCCGTTTCTTATTATTATGTCTCCCAAACGAAGTTTTGGGAGACATATTGTTTTTGTCCGGTTTCTTATTATTATTCTTCTTCTTTCTTTCTTTCTTTTTTCTTTCCGTTCAATCTTGTCCGCACATTTTCTCAGAGATGCAATGTCCAATCAAGATGAAACTTTGGGAACATGTTAAGGGTGACCTGAAGTTGTGCAATCCACTTTTGAAATTTTCAAAATGGCCGCCATTGAAAAAAAATGATGGCCGTTGTCAGATCTCAGTAATTGCCAAAGCAATTTCAATGAAAATTAGTATACTGATACAGCTAACTATCCTGAGCATTTTTGCAAAAAAAAATTTGACGCGACCGACATTTCAAAATGGCCGCCATCCAAACACCACCCCCTAAAAATGCAAAAATTTAAACGTCATCCGATTTAGACGAAATTTGGTATACAGGTAGCTTATGATACCCTGAGTGTGCCACTATTTAAAATTTTTTCCTCCGACTTCCGGTTTCAAAATGGCGGCCATTTTACTGCAGGAAAAAGTCAACTTTGTCCGATTTCAACAAAATTTGATTTCTAGGTCCAATCAAGATGAAACTTTGGGAACATGTTAAGGGTGACCTGAAGTTGTGCAATCCACTTTTGAAATTTTCAAAATGGCCGCCATTTTCAAAATGGCCGCCGTTGAAAAAAAAAATGAAGGCCGTTGTCAGATCTCAGTAATTGCCAAAGCAATTTCAATGAAAATTGGTATACTGATACAGCTAACTATCCTGAGCATCTTTGCAAAAAAAAATTTGACGCGACCGACATTTCAAAATGGCCGCCATCCGAACACCACTCCCCTAAAAATGCAAAAATTTAAACGTCATCCGATTTAGACGAAATTTGGTATACAGGTAGCTTATGATACCCTGAGTGTGCCACTATTTACAAATTTTTGTCTGACTTCCGGTTTCAAAATGGCGGCCATTTTACTGCAGGAAAAAGTCAACTTTGTCCGATTTCAACAAAATTTGATTTCTAGGCATATTTTAATGTACTGATTTGAATGAAATACTATCCATAAGGATTATAGTGGCAATGGGGGTTCGTTTGGGAGACATTCTGTGTTGGCATCCCAACACAATCAGCACTAGTTATTAAGTCGCCGACCACGAAGTGTCGGGCGACTTATTGTTTTTACTCCGTTTCTTATTATTATTATTATGTTTTCCTTTTTCCCCTCGCAATGTTGTCCGCTCGTTTTCTCGCTCATCTTTTAACCGATCGAAATGAAACTTTGGGAACATGTTAAGGGTGACCTGAAGTTGTGCAATCCACTTTTGAAATTTTCAAAATGGCCGCCATTTTCAAAATGGCCGCCGTTGAAAAAAAATGACGGCCGTTGTCAGATCTCAGTAATTGCCAAAGCAATTTCAATGAAAATTGGTATACTGGTACATCTAACTATCCCGAGCATTTTTGCAAAAAAAAATTTGACGCGGCCGACATTTCAAAATGGCCGCCATCCGAACACCACCCCCCTAAAACTGTAAAAATTTAAACGTTATCCGATTTAAACGAAATTTGGTATACAGGTAGCTTATGATACCCTGAGTGTGCCACTATTTTCAAAATTTTTATCCGACTTCCTGTTTCAAAATGGCGGCCGTTTTAAAGTTTTACAAAATGGCGGCCGTTGTCAGATCTCAGTTATGGCCAGAGCAATTTCAATGAAAATTGGTATACTGATACAGCTAACTATCCTGAGCATTTTTGCAAAAAAAATTTTTTGTCCGACTTCCGGTTTCAAAATGGCGGCCGTTTTAAAGTTTGCTCGTTTTCTCGCTCATCTTTTAACCGATCGAAATGAAACTTGGCCAACTGAAAGCTCATGTTATGAAGTTGTGCTCTTGACTTTTAGTTCCCTCTACTCGGTCAAAAGTGCGGAACGGGAGGCGACTTCAACGTTTCGGGAAACGTAAATTTTATTATTAAGTCGCCGACCACGAAGTGTCGGGCGACTTATTGTTTTTACTCCGTTTCTTATTATTATTATGTCGCCCCAGACTTTGTCGGGGCGACATATTGTTATTCTACTGTTTCTTTTTCACTATTATTATTATTATTATTATTATTATTATTATTATTATTCCTCACTTTTTGTCCGGCTGATAACTCAGAGATGGCTGATTGGATTAGAACATCACATGGCATAAAGTAGAACCACTATCTGAAGTTGTGCCATCAACTTTAAAAATGGTGATATGTGGAACCATCTCCATGGAAACCAGAAAGTTATGCATGAGTGATTTTGGGCATTTTCATTAATTTTTCGGAAACCTAGAAGCACAGAGGGACCAAACTTGGTATGATGGAAGACCATAATGAGATACAGGTTTGAGATGATTTTGGGGCGGAATGGAAAAACAAGATGGCCGCCATGGCTAAAAATAGATTTAACATGGGGCCTATGGGAAAATGATTTTTCTACAATAGCTTCACCATGGTTTGAGATATTCCAAAGTTTTTTTATAGGAAGTTGGACCTCATCAACCTCAAGAAGACAGGAAAGTTTGAAAAAAAAATTTCACACCGTGTGGCCGCAGCCACAACCGTAACGTTTGCATAGAAGCCTATGGGGAAATGGAGGTTTTTTGTCACCTCCATTTCTCTGCTATGCATTGATGGATTCCAATCAAACTTTACACAAAGCACCGTCATCATTACATCTTGGAATTCACATATCAAAAAATTCTAAAATGGCCACCTTTTACAAGATGGCCGCCACGTTACATTTGCATAGAAGCCTATGGGGAAATGGAGGTTTTTTGTCGCCTCCATTTCTCTGCTATGCATTGATGGATTCCAATCAAACTTAACACAAAGCACCGTCACCATTACATCTTTGAAATTCATATTACGAAAAATTTCAAATGGCGGCCATTTTTAAGATGGCTGCCGAGTTACGTTAAAAATTACAACATTGTCGGAATTCAATGAAAATCAACTTCTAGAGATATTTTGATGTGGGGAGCAACATGGAATCATCGATTTTGGAATTCACATGACGGAAAAAAAAAATTTCGGGGCGACATCTGCTATTGCTCGCAATGGCAATTCTAGTTATTATTATTATTCTTCCTCACTTTTTGTCCGGCTGATAACTCAGAGATGGCTGATTGGATTAGAACATCACATGGCATAAAGTAGAACCACTATCTGAAGTTGTGCAATCAACTTTTTAAATGGTGATATGTGGAACCATCTCCATGGAAACCAGAAAGTTATGCATGAGTGATTTTGGGCATTTTCCTTAATTTTTCGGAAACCTAGAAGCACAGAGGGACCAAACTTGGTATGATGGAAGACCATAATGAGATACAGGTTTGAGATGATTTTGGGGCGGAACGGAAAAACAAGATGGCCGCCATGGCTAAAAATAGATTTAACATGGGGCCTATGGGAAAATGATTTTTCTACAATAGCTTCACCATGGTTTGAGATATTCCAAAGTTTTTTTATAGGAAGTTGGACCTCATCAACCTCAAGAAGACAGGAAAGTTTGAAACAAAAATTTCACACCGTGTGGCCGCAGCCACAACCGTTACGTTTGCATAGAAGCCTATGGGGAAATGGAGGTTTTTTGTCACCTCCATTTCTCTGCTATGCATTGATGGATTCCAATCAAACTTTACACAAAGCACCGTCATCATTACATCTTGGAATTCACATATCAAAAAATTCTAAAATGGCCACCTTTTACAAGATGGCCGCCATGTTACATTTGCATAGAAGCCTATGGGGAAATGGAGGTTTTTTGTCGCCTCCATTTCTCTGCTATGCATTGATGGATTCCAATCAAACTTTACACAAAGCACCATCACCATTGCATCTTGGAATTCATATTACGAAAAATTTCAAATGGCGGCCATTTTTAAGATGGCTGCCGAGTTACGTTAAAAATTACAACATTGTCGGAATTCAATGAAAATCAACTTCTAGAGATATTTTGATGTGGGGAGCAACATGGAATCATCGATTTTGGAATTCACATGACGGAAAAAAAAAAAAATTTCGGGGCGACATCTGCTATTGCTCGCAATGGCAATTCTAGTTATTATTAAGTCGCCGACCACGAAGTGTCGGGCGACTTATTGTTTTTACTCCGTTTCTTATTATTATTATTATTATTTTCATATTTCTTATGTTTTCCCCTCGCAATGTTGTCCGCTCGTTTTCTCGCTCATCTTTTAACCGATCGAAATGAAACTTTGGGAACATGTTAAGGGTGACCTGAAGTTGTGCAATCCACTTTTGAAATTTTCAAAATGGTCGCCATTTTCAAAATGGCCGCCGTTGAAAAAAATGACGGCCGTTGTCAGATCTCAGTAATTGCCAAAGCAATTTCAAATGAAAATTGGTATACTGGTACAGCTAACTATCCCGAGCATTTTTGCAAAAAAATATTTGACGCGGCCGACATTTCAAAATGGCCGCCATCCGAACACCACCCCCCTAAAAATGTAAAAATTTAAACGTCATCCGATTTAGACGAAATTTGGTATACAGGTAGCTTATGATACCCTAAGTGTGCCACTATTTAAAAATGTTTTGTCCGACTTCCGGTTTCAAAATGGCGGCCGTTTTAAAGTTTTACAAAATGGCGGCCGTTGTCAGATCTCAGTTATGGCCAGAGCAATTTCAATGAAAATTGGTATACTGATACAGCTAACTATCCTGAGCATTTTTGCAAAAAAAATTTTTTGTCCGACTTCCGGTTTCAAAATGGCGGCCGTTTTAAAGTTTGCTCGTTTTCTCGCTCATCTTTTAACCGATCGAAATGAAACTTGGCCAACTGAAAGCTCATGTTATGAAGTTGTGCTCTTGACTTTAAGTTCCCTCTACTCGGTCAAAAGTGCGGAACGGGAGGCGACTTCAACGTTTCGGGAAACGTAAATTTTAATTAAGTCGCCGACCACGAAGTGTCGGGCGACTTATTGTTTTTACTCCGTTTCTTATTATTATTATTATTTTCATATTTCTTATGTTTTCCTTTTTTCCCTCGCAATGTTGTCCGCTCGTTTTCTCGCTCATCTTTTAACCGATCGAAATGAAACTTTGGGAACATGTTAAGGGTGACCTGAAGTTGTGCCATCCACTTTTGAAATTTTCAAAATGGCCGCCATTTTCAAAATGGCCGCCGTTGAAAAAAATGACGGCCGTTGTCAGATCTCAGTAATTGCCAAAGCAATTTCAATGAAAATTGGTATACTGGTACAGCTAACTATCCCGAGCATTTTTGCAAAAAAAAATTTGACGCGGCCGACATTTCAAAATGGCCGCCATCCGAACACCACCCCCCTAAAAATGTAAAAATTTAAACGTCATCCGATTTAGACGAAATTTGGTATACAGGTAGCTTATGATACCCTAAGTGTGCCACTATTTAAAAATGTTTTGTCCGACTTCCGGTTTCAAAATGGCGGCCGTTTTAAAGTTTTACAAAATGTCGGCCGTTGTCAGATCTCAGTTATGGCCAGAGCAATTTCAATGAAAATTGGTATACTGATACAGCTAACTATCCTGAGCATTTTTGCAAAAAAAATTTTTTGTCCGACTTCCGGTTTCAAAATGGCGGCCGTTTTAAAGTTTGCTCGTTTTCTCGCTCATCTTTTAACCGATCGAAATGAAACTTGGCCAACTGAAAGCTCATGTTATGAAGTTGTGCTCTTGACTTTTAGTTCCCTCTACTCGGTCAAAAGTGCGGAACGGGAGGCGACTTCAACGTTTCGGGAAACGTAAATTTTAATTATTATTATTTTCATATTTCTTATGTTTTCCTTTTTCCCCTCGCAATGTTGTCCGCTCGTTTTCTCGCTCATCTTTTAACCGATCGAAATGAAACTTTGGGAACATGTTAAGGGTGACCTGAAGTTGTGCAATCCACTTTTGAAATTTTCAAAATGGCCGCCATTTTCAAAATGGCCGCCGTTGAAAAAAAATGACGGCCGTTGTCAGATCTCAGTAATTGCCAAAGCAATTTCAATGAAAAGTGGTATACTGGTACAGCTAACTATCCCGAGCATTTTTGCAAAAAAAAATTTGACGCGGCCGACATTTCAAAATGGCCGCCATCCGAACACCACCCCCCTAAAATTGTAAAAATTTAAATGTCATCCGATTTAAACGAAATTTGGTATACAGGTAGCTTATGATACCCTGAGTGTGCCACTATTTTCAAAATTTTTGTCCAACTTCCGGTTTCAAAATGGCGGCCGTTTTAAAGTTTTACAAAATGGCGGCCGTTGTCAGATCTCAGTTATGGCCAGAGCAATTTCAATGAAAATTGGTATACTGATACAGCTAACTATCCTGAGCATTTTTGCAAAAAAAATTTTTTGTCCGACTTCCGGTTTCAAAATGGCGGCCGTTTTAAAGTTTGCTCGTTTTCTCGCTCATCTTTTAACCGATCGAAATGAAACTTGGCCAACTGAAAGCTCATGTTATGAAGTTGTGCTCTTGACTTTTAGTTCCCTCTACTCGGTCAAAAGTGCGGAACGGGAGGCGACTTCAACGTTTCGGGAAACGTAAATTTTAATTATTAAGTCGCCGACCACGAAGTGTCGGGCGACTTATTGTTTTTACTCCGTTTCTTATTATTATTATTATTGTTTTCCTTTTTCCCCTCGCAATGTTGTCCGCTCGTTTTCTCGCTCATCTTTTAACCGATCGAAATGAAACTTTGGGAACATGTTAAGGGTGACCTGAAGTTGTGCAATCCACTTTTGAAATTTTCAAAATGGCCGCCATTTTCAAAATGGCCGCCATTTTCAAAATGGCCGCCGTTGAAAAAAATGACGGCCGTTGTCAGATCTCAGTAATTGCCAAAGCAATTTCAATGAAAATTGGTATACTGATACAGCTCCCTATCCCGAGCATTTTTGCAAAAAAAAATTTGACGCGGCCGACATTTCAAAATGGCCGCCATCCGAACACCACCCCCCTAAAACTGTAAAAATTTAAACGTCATCCGATTTAAACGAAATTTGGTATACAGGTAGCTTATGATACCCTGAGTGTGCCACTATTTTCAAAATTTTTGTCGGACTTCCGGTTTCAAAATGGCGGCCGTTTTAAAGTTTTACAAAATGGCGGCCGTTGTCAGATCTCAGTTATGGCCAGAGCAATTTCAATGAAAATTGGTATACTGATACAGCTAACTATCCTGAGCATTTTTGAAAAAAAAATTTTTTGTCCGACTTCCGGTTTCAAAATGGCGGCCGTTTTAAAGTTTGCTCGTTTTCTCGCTCATCTTTTAACCGATCGAAATGAAACTTGGCCAACTGAAAGCTCATGTTATGAAGTTGTGCTCTTGACTTTTAGTTCCCTCTACTCGGTCAAAAGTGCGGAACGGGAGGCGACTTCAACGTTTCGGGAAACGTAAATTTTAATTATTATTATTCTTTTCCACACATTTTTCTTAATCGTGAACTTGTCCGACACATTTTTTGAAAACGCTTTGACCAATCAAGATAAAACCTGCTGAGGTGGGTGGAGGGTCACTCAGAGGTGTGCCATTCACTTTTGAAATTTTCAAAATGGCCGCCATTTTCAAAATGGCCGCCATTAAAGATTTTTGGCGACCTCTCAGATCTCGGAGATGGGTGGATGGATTTTAATGAAAATTGGTACACTGGTAGAGTTAACCATCCTGAGCAGTGTGGCGAAAAAATATATGATGCGAATGCCGCCATTTTAAAATCGCCGCCATTTTATCACACCCGCCCCCCAAAAATGTCAACTTTGTCCGATTTCAACGAAATTTGATTTCTAGACGTATTTTGATGTACTGTCAAGATAAAACCTGCTGAGGTGGGTGGAGGGTCACTCAGAGGTGTGCCATCCACTTTTGAAATTTTCAAAATGGCCGCCATTTTCAAAATGGCCGCCATTAAAGATTTTTGGCCCCCTCTCAGATCTCGGAGATGGGTGGATGGATTTTAATGAAAATTGGTACACTGGTAGAGTTAACTATCCTGAGCAGTGTGGCGAAAACAAATTTGATGCGAAAGCCGCCATTTTAAAATGGCCGCCGTTTTACCACACCCGCCCCCCAAAAACGTCAACTTTGTCCGATTTCAACGAAATTTGATTTCTAGACGTATTTTGATGTACAGCTGTACTGATTTGCATGGAATACTATCCATGGGGATTTGGGCGACTTCTGTGTTGGCATCCCAACACAATCATGTTTAATTAAGTCGCCGACCACGAAGTGTCGGGCGACTTATTGTTTTTACTCCGTTTCTTATTAAGTCGCCGACCACGAAGTGTCGGGCGACTTATTGTTTTTACTGCGTTTCTTATTATGTCTCCCAAACGAAGTTTTGGGAGACATATTGTTTTTGTCCGGTTTCTTATTAAGTCGCCGACCACGAAGTGTCGGGCGACTTATTGTTTTTACTCCGTTTCTTATTATTATTATTTTCATATTTCTTATGTTTTCCCCTCGCAATGTTGTCCGCTCGTTTTCTCGCTCATCTTTTAACCGATCGAAATGAAACTTTGGGAACATGTTAAGGGTGACCTGAAGTTGTGCAATCCACTTTTGAAATTTTCAAAATGGCCGCCATTTTCAAAATGGCCGCCGTTGAAAAAAATTACGGCCGTTGTCAGATCTCAGTAATTGCCAAAGCAATTTCAATGAAAATTGGTATACTGGTACAGCTAACTATCCCGAGCATTTTTGCAAAAAAAAATTTGACGCGGCCGACATTTCAAAATGGCCGCCATCCGAACACCACCCCCCTATAAATGTAAAAATTTAAACGTCATCCGATTTAGACGAAATTTGGTATACAGGTAGCTTATGATACCCTAAGTGTGCCACTATTTAAAAATGTTTTGTCCGACTTCCGGTTTCAAAATGGCGGCCGTTTTAAAGTTTTACAAAATGGCGGCCGTTGTCAGATCTCAGTTATGGCCAGAGCAATTTCAATGAAAATTGGTATACTGATACAGCTAACTATCCTGAGCATTTTTGCAAAAAAATTTTTTGTCCGACTTCCGGTTTCAAAATGGCGGCCGTTTTAAAGTTTGCTCGTTTTCTCGCTCATCTTTTAACCGATCGAAATGAAACTTGGCCAACTGAAAGCTCATGTTATGAAGTTGTGCTCTTCACTTTTAGTTCCCTCTACTCGGTCAAAAGTGCGGAACGGGAGGCGACTTCAACGTTTCGGGAAACGTAAATTTTAATTATTAAGTCGCCGACCACGAAGTGTCGGGCGACTTATTGTTTTTACTCCGTTTCTTATTATTATTATTATGTTTTCCTTTTTCCCCTCGCAATGTTGTCCGCTCGTTTTCTCGCTCATCTTTTAACCGATCGAAATGAAACTTTGGGAACATGTTAAGGGTGACCTGAAGTTGTGCAATCCACTTTTGAAATTTTCAAAATGGCCGCCATTTTCAAAATGGCCGCCGTTGAAAAAAAATGACGGCCGTTGTCAGATCTCAGTAATTGCCAAAGCAATTTCAATGAAAATTGGTATACTGGTACAGCTAACTATCCCGAGCATTTTTGCAAAAAAAATTTGACGCGGCCGACATTTCAAAATGGCCGCCATCCGAACACCACTCCCCTAAAAATGTAAAAATTTAAACGTCATCCGATTTAGACGAAATTTGGTATACAGGTAGCTTATGATACCCTGAGTGTGCCACTATTTTTAGAATTTTTGTCCGACTTCCGGTTTCAAAATGGCGGCCGTTTTAAAGTTTTACAAAATGGCGGCCGTTGTCAGATCTCAGTTATGGCCAGAGCAATTTCAATGAAAATTGGTATACTGATACAGCTAACTATCCTGAGCATTTTTGCAAAAAAAATTTTTTGTCCGACTTCCGGTTTCAAAATGGCGGCCGTTTTAAAGTTTGCTCGTTTTCTCGCTCATCTTTTAACCGATCGAAATGAAACTTGGCCAACTGAAAGCTCATGTTATGAAGTTGTGCTCTTGACTTTTACTTCCCTCTACTCGGTCAAAAGTGCGGAACGGGAGGCGACTTTAACGTTTCGGGAAACGTAAATTTTAATTATTATTATTTTCATATTTCTTATGTTTTCCTTTTTCCCCTCGCAATGTTGTCCGCTCGTTTTCTCGCTCATCTTTTAACCGATCGAAATGAAACTTTGAGAACATAATAAGGGTGACCTGAAGTTGTGCAATCCACTTTTGAAATTTTCAAAATGGCCGCCATTTTCAAAATGGCCGCCGTTGAAAAAAAATGACGGCCGTTGTCAGATCTCAGTAATTGCCAAAGCAATTTCAATGAAAATTGGTATACTGATACAGCTCCCTATCCCGAGCATTTTTGCAAAAAAAAATTTGACGCGACCGACATTTCAAAATGGCCGCCATCCGAACACCACCCCCCTAAAACTGTAAAAATTTAAACGTCATCCGATTTAAACGAAATTTGGTATACAGGTAGCTTATGATACCCTGAGTGTGCCACTATTTTCAAAATTTTTGTCCGACTTCCGGTTTCAAAATGGCGGCCGTTTTAAAGTTTTACAAAATGGCGGCCGTTGTCAGATCTCAGTTATGGCCAGAGCAATTTCAATGAAAATTGGTATACTGATACAGCTAACTATCCTGAGCATTTTTGCAAAAAAAATTTTTTGTCCGACTTCCGGTTTCAAAATGGCGGCCGTTTTAAAGTTTGCTCGTTTTCTCGCTCATCTTTTAACCGATCGAAATGAAACTTGGCCAACTGAAAGCTCATGTTATGAAGTTGTGCTCTTGACTTTTAGTTCCCTCTACTCGGTCAAAAGTGCGGAACGGGAGGCGACTTCAACGTTTCGGGAAACGTAAATTTTAATTTTTAATTATTATTATTATTCCGGTTTCTCCTTTTTCTAGATCGTGAACTTGTCCGACACGTTTCTCAGAGACGCCTTAATAGAATCAAATGAAACTTGGCACAGTTGTAGATGAGCATATGGAGGGGTGCAGTCAATTGTCAGAATTTTGATAATGGCCGCCATTTCAAAATGGCCGCCACTTGACGACACCCACCCAAAAATGGCAAAAATTTTCCCGTGGTCCGAATTCAACGAAATTTGGTATGGAGGTAGATGTTAGTATTTAGAGTGAAACGGTACCTTTAAATTTTTTCTCGGACTTCCGGTTTCAAAATGGCCGCCAAAAACGTGTATAATTTTCAACGTTATGCGATCTCGATGACATTTAACGTGCTCCGATTGCAATGAAATTTGGTGTGGAGGTAGATTTAAGTGTCCCGAGTGGAACTCCATATTCGAAATTTTTTCTCGACCATGGTTTCCAAAATGGCGGCCAAAAACGGGTGAAATTTTAAACGTTGTCCGATTTTAATGAAATTTGATATGTAGGTTCATTTCAATGTCCTGAGTGGAACACAATACTATCCATGGGGATTTTGGGCGACTTCTGTGTTGGCATCCCAACACATTATTTTTAATTATTATTATTATTATTATTATTATTATTATTATTCCGGTTTCTCCTTTTTCTAGATCGTGAACTTGTCCGACACATTTCTCAGAGACGCCTTAATAGAATCAAATGAAACTTGGCACAGTTGTAGATGGGCATATGGATGGGTGCAGTCAATAGTCAGAATTTCGATAATGGCCACCATTTCAAAATGGCCGCCACTTGACGACACCCACCCAAAAATGGCAAAAATTTTCCCGTGGTCCGAATTCAACGAAATTTGGTATGGAGGTAGATGTTAGTATTTCGAGTGAAACGCTACCTTTAAATTTTTTCTCGGACTTCCGGTTTCAAAATGGCCGCCAAAAACGTGTATAATTTTCAACGTTATGCGATCTCGATGACATTTAACGTGCTCCGATTGCAATGAAATTTGGTGTGGAGGTAGATTTAAGTGTCCCGAGTGGAACTCCACATTCAAAATTTTTTCTCGACCGTGGTTTCCAAAATGGCGGCCAAAAACGGGTGAAATTTTAAACGTTGTCCGATTTTAATGAAATTTGATATGTAGGTTCATTTCAATGTCCTGAGTGGAACGCAATACTATCCATGGGGATTTTGGGCGACTTCTGTGTTGGCATCCCAACACATTATTTTTAATTAAGTCGCCGACCACGAAGTGTCGGGCGACTTATTGTTTTTACTCCGTTTCTTATTATTATTATTAAGTCGCCGACCACGAAGTGTCGGGCGACTTATTGTTTTTACTCCGTTTCTTATTATTATTATTATGTTTTCCTTTTTCCCCTCGCAATGTTGTCCGCTCGTTTTCTCGCTCATCTTTTAACCGATCGAAATGAAACTTTGGGAACATGTTAAGGGTGACCTGAAGTTGTGCAATCCACTTTTGAAATTTTCAAAATGGCCGCCATTTTCAAAATGGCCGCCGTTGAAAAAAATGATGGCCGTTGTCAGATCTCAGTAATTGCCAAAGCAATTTCAATGAAAATTGGTATACTGGTACAGCTAACTATCCCGAGCATTTTTGCAAAAAAAATTTGACGCGGCCGACATTTCAAAATGGCGGCCATCCGAACACCACCCCCCTAAAAATGTAAAAATTTAAACGTCATCCGATTTAGACGAAATTTGGTATACAGGTAGCTTATGATACCCTAAGTGTGCCACTATTTAAAAATGTTTTGTCCGACTTCCGGTTTCAAAATGGCGGCCGTTTTAAAGTTTTACAAAATGGCGGCCGTTGTCAGATCTCAGTTATGGCCAGAGCAATTTCAATGAAAATTGGTATACTGATACAGCTAACTATCCTGAGCATTTTTGCAAAAAAAATTTTTTGTCCGACTTCCGGTTTCAAAATGGCGGCCGTTTTAAAGTTTGCTCGTTTTCTGGCTCATCTTTTAACCGATCGAAATGAAACTTGGCCAACTGAAAGCTCATGTTATGAAGTTGTGCTCTTGACTTTTAGTTCCCTCTACTCGGTCAAAAGTGCGGAACGGGAGGCGACTTCAACGTTTCGGGAAACGTAAATTTTAATTATTATTATTATTTTCATATTTCTTATGTTTTCCCCTCGCAATGTTGTCCGCTCGTTTTCTCGCTCATCTTTTAACCGATCGAAATGAAACTTTGGGAACATGTTAAGGGTGACCTGAAGTTGTGCAATCCACTTTTGAAATTTTCAAAATGGCCGCCATTTTCAAAATGGCCGCCGTTAAACAAAATGACGGCCGTTGTCAGATCTCAGTAATTGCCAAAGCAATTTCAATGAAAATTGGTATACTGGTACAGCTAACTATCCCGAGCATTTTTGCAAAAAAAAATTTGACGCGGCCGACATTTCAAAATGGCCGCCATCCGAACACCACCCCCTAAAAATGTAAAAGTTTAAACGTCATCCGATTTAGACGAAATTTGGTATACAGGTAGCGTATGATACCCTAAGTGTGCCACTATTTAAAAATGTTTTGTCCGACTTCCGGTTTCAAAATGGTGGCCGTTTTAAAGTTTTACAAAATGGCGGCCCGTTGTCAGATCTCAGTTATGGCCAGAGCAATTTCAATGAAAATTGGTATACTGATACAGCTAACTATCCTGAGCATTTTTGCAAAAAAAATTTTTTGTCCGACTTCCGGTTTCAAAATGGCGGCCGTTTTAAAGTTTGCTCGTTTTATAGCTCATCTTTTAACCGATCGAAATGAAACTTGGCCAACTGAAAGCTCATGTTATGAAGTTGTGCTCTTGACTTTTAGTTCCCTCTACTCGGTCAAAAGTGCGGAACGGGAGGCGACTTCAACGTTTCGGGAAACGTAAATTTTAATTATTATTATTATTATTCCGGTTTCTCCTTTTTCTAGATCATGAACTTGTCCGACACATTTCTCAGAGACGCCTTAATAGAATCAAATGAAACTTGGCACAGTTGTAGATGGGCATATGGAGGGGTGCAGTCAATAGTCAGAATTTTGATAATGGCCGCCATTTCAAAATGGCCGCCACTTGACGACACCCACCCAAAAATGGCAAAAATTTTCCCGTGGTCCGAATTCAACGAAATTTGGTATGGAGGTAGATGTTAGCATTTCGAGTGAAACGCTACCTTTAAATTTTTTCTCGGACTTCCGGTTTCAAAATGGCCGCCAAAAACGTGTATAATTTTCAACGTTATGCGATCTCGATGACATTTAACGTGCTCCGATTGCAATGAAATTTGGTGTGGAGGTAGATTTAAGTGTCCCGAGTGGAACTTCACATTCAAAATTTTTTCTCGACCGTGGTTTCCAAAATGGCGGCCAAAAACGGGTGAAATTTTAAACGTTGTCCGATTTTAATGAAATTTGATATGTAGGTTCATTTCAATGTCCTGAGTGGAACGCAATACTATCCATGGGGATTTTGGGCGACTTCTGTGTTGGCATCCCAACACATTATTTTTAATCTGTTTTGTTCCAGTGCATTTTTCCGGATCAAGACTAGACGCCTACAATTTCCTAAAATAAGTTTTATATTTTTGTGTAGTAACATTACTGTAGCACATGCTTACGGGGTATGCATACTGATATCAGCTTACTAGATATTACATACAAAATTGTTTAACACACAAAGAATTATGAAGCAAGGATTTTTAATAACAAATTTAGGTCGTCCCCATGTAAATTTTATGCTCCGCGTAATAAACTGTCCATCAATATGTCGAACAGACGGGGACAAATATTCTTAAGTAACTACATGTAACTGGTCTCTCCACACACGACTTTTGACAATAAGTAACGCTACTTGTGTAACTAGTGAAGCTGGATATGATCCTAAATACCAAACATCTTTTATCAAACCTAGGTTAAGGCGGGCTTTTGTTACTTATTTATCAGGCGCATGGGTTTATGTATATGCTGTACCTTTCTGTTTTATAAATTCAATTCGCATTTATAAAAAAAAATTAATGCTTTCCTAAAGGTTGAAGTAAAGTGAAATTTAGTGGTTTAGTTAAACAAAAATTGTATATACTATCTAACCTCGTTCAATAAAGAAAGAAGCTTCATGAGGAAATGCAATATAAGCAAAGTTCGTTTACAGTGTACCTACCTCTACAGATAAAATATCTAATCGAATTGGCTGAGCACTGCTAGTCCCAAAACTAGAATCAGAATTTGACGTCCAATCATCCTTGAATAGCATGATTAACATTATGTCATTTGTAAGTAAAATTTAAATAATAAATTTAAACTGTTTACTACTTAGTTTAAACGAAATAGGTAAAAACTAGAAAATATATGCAGATTGTATGTGCAAGTTTAGCGTGTACAGTGTTATTAGTTAAATGTAACTTGTCCTTTAGTCACACTTAAGAGCTGACTTGAAATGTCAATGATAAAATAAAACAGTAATGCTTTAATTTCTAAGTTTGTCTGTCCCAATGCGTAGATGACTTTAGTCAGATTTGATATAGCATACTGGGAGAACACCTATATAGGCTGTGCCTGCTGTGTAATCCCTTTTGAACATTGTATCTATTGATGCATTTTCAATAAAATCATTTGTATTGTGTATATAGCATATTGGGATTGTGATGATAAAAGTTCTTCAACACAAGACAATCTACGACAGTAAAGACCTTAAACATACGAATATGTTTAAAGATAAAAAATAATACACAGCCCTCACGTTGTTTATCACTATTATTAAACAAATATGTTTAAAGATAAAAAATAATACACAGCCCTCACGTTGTTTATTACTATTATAAAAGTTGTTGTGTTTCAAATTTAATATCTTACTTTTAAAAAATAATACTGAAATGTACTATTGAACGTATCGGGGTCATTCATGTTAAGCTTGAAATTGTCCACTGTAGCCTCAAATACGTTACATGTCATACCACGCACAGTTTTCTGCAAAAAAGATGAAAATTAAACCATATTCTCTATAATATTCACCATTTTTTAAAAATATTTACTATATTGAGGAAGTAATGTATCTTAACAGTTTCCTTGTCCATTATTTATTGTATTGCCTAAAATAATAGAAAAAGTGTAATCAATCTACTAATGTGATAATTGTTTGCTAAATTAAATTAGAAAGTTTTAAATTGCTTTTTATTGTTAAAAACAAGACGTCAACTGGAATTTAAAATTCGTATAAATATTTTATTATTAATGATTAACTTATCATCTGTTTTCAAATAGCATTCACAAGGTTTAAGTCGGGGATTAGTTTTGACTTAAAAAGATTTGTTTTACCTGACCAACGAACTGATACGTCCTGTTCATGTTAAACACATCCAAAGGGTTTTTCATGGAATAGGTTCCATTTTGATTTAAATCAAAGAAGTTGCCATCAATCTGTTTAATAGTACAGTTTTGCATGCCGGAGTCTATAACATATGCTACTCCTGAAAATGACAAATGTTATATACCTCCATACTTAGTTAAGTTAGAAAAATAAAATGGGGATAAACTAAACAATATCACTGCGGTAAATGTTAAGGTTTGGTAATACCATGTTTTGTTCCTGATTGTTTTATGTAAATAATATGAATAAAAATTGTTGTCTTATCAGTACATTCAACACTCAATAATTATTGTTATAATGTGAGTGTTAAGTTGGCAAAGTCGCATTGTTTTACGTAGTAGATTTATAGAATCAATATTTACACATGATCATTAAAAATATTTGTGTTCATGGTGCGTTTTATCGTTTGTGACGAACTTTTAAACCAACAGTATAAATAACTATCTAAAGTTCATATTTCAAATTTTAAGGATTATATTATATTTATAGATTTACAATTGTTTAAACATTTAAGTTCAGGATCTAAATATAAAGCCAAATGTAAATTTTAAAGAGTTTGAACATGCGCATCTAAAATCAGAATTTTTAAAAAAGTAGATGTTTAAATATAAAGTGTGGTGGTTTGCAAAATAACAACGTCATTACACATACAAACGTAAATAACTATCAAGTGTAATGACGTTTCATTAAAGATAATCAAGGAAACAGTTACAAGAGGTTTTTGTATTTGGGATATAATTTAGCTTAACCTCAAGCTTAATAATCTGTAAAAAGACTTTTGGAGTTGATCAAAAATTTCAGTAAACTTTAAAAACTGCTAGCAACAAAACAGATCACCATTTTCATCAAGAAAACCAACTCACAGACTACAGTAATGGAAGCGGGAGTTTTAGCATGCTGTAGAACCTGGTTATGTATCAAGTAAGGACCATAGTAACTATTTTTTAATGTTGGTTCTGGAGATTGCCGGTTTCTGACTTTTATTTTCGAAATGTTCTGGTTGAAAGTTTTTTCTGTGTTCAGTATTTTGTTACTACATTCAATGCTAAGAATCAATGTCAGATAAATTAAGCATTTCCTTGATGGAACATATTCTGAATTTTATATTCTGAATTTTTAAATTTTTTATTCCGAAAAATGAATCAAAATTTTAAATATTTTTTTAATTCATTAAAAAAATTGCCATTATATATTATAATACTATTATATCGTTTTGTCCAATTTCTATTTACAATTGATTGAATCTGAAATAATGTAGTACCTGCATTATAATCGTGTATGTGGATAAGTGGATTGTTGGTATAATATGGAGCTCCTGTGTTTACAAGGTCATATCGAGCAAGCTTGAAATTATAATCATACCAAACCTACAAAACAATACTTTGCTGTCTATTATTTATACACTTAGCCAAAAGTTAGGGACCACCAGGTTTTGCTTTAAATAAATAAAAAAATTAATTGTTTCTGGTTCTTTGTACATATGTCATCAACAAAAGCTGGGTTTGTAGTATCTACTGTTAAAATTTTTAAATCGATCGATTCACGATACAATAACAATAAAGACTTAAAAAACACTACCCTCAGCTTTTGAAAACCCAAGTTTGGCGCCTTTTTTCATTTGATCATGTGCACGTGCGTAACAGGTAAAATTTATCCTGTTTTGAAATCATTTCAACATGGTACGTCGAAAACCAGCAGATGCAGACATATTGCAAGCAGTTGGTATGATAATGGCTGGGATGACACAGAGGCAGGTGTCAGATGGGTACATGTTAGCCATTCTGTCATCAGTAGTCTAATGAGACGATATAATGAAACTGGTATTGTTGAGGAAAGGCCAAGATCAGGGCGACCGAAGAAGACAACAGAGAGAGAGAGAAGATAAATTACTTCGCAGACTTGCTCGACAACAACCTTTTACCACTGCAAACAAGTTGCATAGTCGATGGAATGTCCATGAAAGAATTAGTAGACGGACATTAAACAGAAGGCTAAACTTCGGAAAACTTCGAGCACGGAGACCAATAAAGCGACAAGAACTTACACAAAGACATAAGGATGCCCTGCTGCAGTGGGCGCGTGACCATATCGGGTGGAATATGCGCTCTTGGAAAAGAATTCATTGGTCCGACGAAAGTCGTTTTCTTCTGAAACCAGTTGATGGTAGGATTCGGATATGGCGTCTGGGAACTACAGCTTTTGGTAATGGCGGAGTGACAGTTTGGGGCTGCTCCTCATATGACTGTAAGTTAGACTTGTACCCATAATATGGCACACTAACTGCTTTAAAATACAGAGATTAGATTCTGGACCCCAGTATTGTGCCCCATTTTGATGCGCATCCACTTGGAAACAAACCTGTGTTCATGGACGACAACGCAAGACATCATACAGCACGCATCGTCAAAGATTATCTTGAAAATTAGGCAAATGAGACATTACGATGGCCTGCCATGTCTCATGTGAATCTGATAGAGCATGTTTGGGACTATCTCGGTCGGAAAGTGAATGAACATGACTCTCTATGTCAGAACATTCAAGAATTGCGTGATACTTTAATTCAGGAGTGGCGGCAAGTCCCTAAACGTAGACTTCAGAGACTTATCCAGAGGATGAGGAGACGAGTTCAAGAATTGCACCAGAAGCGTGGTGGATACACACGATACTGACTCGTTTCTTGTGAATAAATGTTTCAAAATGATTTCTTCTTAATAAGTCTCAACCTGCTAACTCTTTGTATGTAGCGCTTCAAACTAAAACTTTCTTGAGTTATGATTTTGCAGTTTTATGACATATTTTTTACAAACGACATCTTGTTGGTCTTTTCTATACATTTTGAATAGTAAAATCAACAACTTCTTTAAAATCGTCGACTATTTTAAACGAAACGTGAAATGAACTATGGATGGTTATATATTGATAAAAATATTTGTTTTAAAAAATCACCTCCGCTAAAATCCTTGTGGTCGCTAACTTATGGCCAAGTGTATATATTTCCTTTACGACATATTCAAGACACACATACATTTAAGCAAAACACGTTGTCTCAACAACTAACACAAACTTTAAAAGAAACTAACAACGCGCAAATTTTAAATTATCAAATGAAATTTGATCCCTATGTTGGAAAAGGTTTAGATCTGATTATAAAAAATGTGCAATTGCAACAACTTTATATGTATATTGCGACAAGAAAAATACAGAATTTACAATGAATCGCTTCAAAGTTAAAATACGACCGTACATTTACTAAAACTAATTTTCATGGAAAAACGACGTGAGATGGTATTAACTTACATCACTTGCATACATATTTTTTAATCCAGGAAATGTTATTTCCTCCCTATATGAAAACTGACCAGACATCGATGGCATCACATTTTGTGGTTCAAGTACTCCTGCAATTGTAGAAAGAAAATTAAAAGGATAAAACTATTTAAATAACAACATATACAACTGATGAAACATTTTTCATAAATATCTCATATTTCTACCGAGATCTGTGGTACGCATATATACACACCAGTTGCTAAAACATTAATTAATTGGTACCGTCTTTGAGAACAAACCCAAAGAAAATGTGAGATAGAAGTTTTATTCAATCCGTTGATATTTTGATAATGCAGTCCAAAGTTTCATGTTTTAGTTTAAGAGACTTTTTTCCATTTATATTTTAGGATGCTTGAGATATAATCAGTATTCAAGTGGTAGCATTTTGAAATTCCCGTGCTCCTTGTTAGAACCATGGGGGACCATTAATGTAACAGTGTGCACATTTTTTATTTCAAGTACATAATTCTATCAATACTACAAAAATGGTGATTATGAAAAGGCGAAACCTTAAAAACGAAGGAAATAAACTTTTCTCAAGAAGTCGGTGATTGCATCACAACATGCGTACGCTATTTACGTGTTCAAAGGGCAACACCATATTGATTAAAGAGGTGTTTAAGGTATATTGTGTGACAGCGAATACACATAATGTCATCATAACTTACCTGAAATTATTTCAGTCTCAACGGCATAATAGTCTGTTACCTAAATAACATGGATTTATATTGTAAATAATAAACAGCGTTGGGTGTTTATTGTTTAGAATAAAAACGTGTTGCTGCTGAACTTCATTTAACACAAAATAATGCTGTTTATTTTAATCACAGCTATATGGATTGGAAGAGCTACACAATTTAATTTATTAGAGAATTTCTTATAGGGTCCTTAATATAAAGACTAGCTTTAAATAGCTCAGTAGTTCCAGATGTTTGGTCAAGATTTCTGTTATTACTCTTCCCATATTTCATCAATCTCTACAAAGCTCTACACTTTCATAAGAAAACTAAATATATGTACAGTTAAACTTGCTATTTACACCATCATTGTCCTTTTGATGAAAAAAGAAGCGCGAAATCGGTAATATTTTTATAGTCAGTGAGCATGACCATCTAAATTAAAGGTCGATGGTATCCGATACAATTTTGGTAATAAATATTCTAATGTTCATTCTAACAAGTTTGCTGAAAAGTTGCCTGGTTGGTACATAGAAGGAAGAAACGTTCAACGTTTATTATAACGACGCACCAGAAAGAAGTAAAATACATAACTATGATTTTCTGTTATATAAGCTAAAAATTAAGTGAGAACACGATTATATGAATTTAATTACTTTATTTTTGACTTACGACTCCCATTGGATCAAATGTTTGTAAATGAACAGCTTTTTTGTTAATTGCATCTTGTAAATAGCCATAAGCGTCAAGTATAGCCGTTTCTTGGTTTGACTTTCCATTGACTGTTCCTGGAACAAAACGATTATTTACTCCGTTGTTTCTTTTAAATTTGTGCCATACGTATGTGTTTATTGGGCTTTGTTAACTCACTATTCTAGTTAAGTAGTTATCTGAAAAATGCGTCACATTTTTACAAAATGATGTTTTAAAAACAAATGTCAAGTCCATTATTGATTTGTTTTTCCAATTTTGTACGTACTCCGTGTTATTCCTAAATCATAATGTAGTCATTTATAGCACAATGCAATACTACTTCGAGTTCAAAAAATATTATAAGTGTTACGATGAATATATGTAAAACCGAATCGCGGAAAAAACCAGGCAATCATTTAATTTTGGATACTAATTAGAAATTATTGTTAACTATACATATTTATCGGGTTGTATAGACGTTTTGTGTGAAAGGTTGGTTGACCGCAGAGTACAAAATGTGATTTTTGCTTACTTATGTAGTAGTATGTCTTTTGCTTATTATTTTGACATCTACAACCAAATATAACGACCATTACAAGAACTAATTAAGGCTATCGTTCTAAATGATTTGCCTCATTTAACAAATCTTCCCTTTTTACATTCACCATGACAAATTTGCACTTAAAAATATTAATGCTTCCGTTCGTAGTTAAACTTCAGCAGAAAACTTAGAATAATTTAGGTTAACAGCTTTTCATCAAATCTCGTCGGAGAATATCATACTTCATTGTTTTATTATATTAAAAACTTACTTTGATATATAGAATATGTTACACAGGGAGGTGAGTGAGCTTTTAGGAAAACATCTATATTTGTTCTTCTGTCTTTGTATAGATGACAGTTTCCGGTTGTCGTGTTAGGACAAAAGTCCAAACTATTGCAGATGAAATCAAAGCTTTGTATACAGAATGTTGCACAGTCTTGCCAAGTCGTTGTAAAATCAAATGATCGATCAACATCCTTAGTTGACGTTACAGTACCGGACGGAATTTGAACAGTTTTAGAAAACATAAATTTTGCTGAAAAAAGATGTAAACCCTTGTTTACTATATAAGTAAGTTATAAGGCATTTGTATTTACTCTATGTGGAAAGTCGCTCCACCTGTGAGCTACTCCTAATATAAATTGTCAAGAATCAATTATTTTATAAAATATTTTTGTCGTGATACAAGCACGTCAAGGGCACACAGAACTTCCAACTCGGACTAAGGTGGCTTGTGAATGCCAAATGAACGTGCATGTAACTGAAAGTGAAAGTATGTATTACCATATTGAAATTGTATATATGTGTCACTTTTTATACTTTTCAGTCCAACGCTAAAAGTATTATATAGTGAATTTTTAAAATAGTTTCTATTGGTTATGCTAACAAAAAGTTATCATCAAAAATGCTTCATCTCCTCTTTGCAGTCTTTCAGCCGGAGTCCCCCAAGGGTCTGTACTTGGACCATTACTATTTATTTTATTTATTAATGACATTTCTGAAAATCTCATATCCCTCACGAGACTATTTGCTGACGATGCATCGTTTGGGTATTCCCATTATGACCCACAACAGATCAAGTATGTCATTGATCATGATTTAACAGAGTTAGATCTATGGTCCAAAAAATGGCTGATGAGTTTTAATCCGAATAAAACTGAAGTCTTAATGATTTCTAATATAGAACCCCCCAATCTAGAATTCAGTTTGAATGACCAAGATATACCCGTAGTAAATACCCATAAACATCTAGGAGTTACTTTCAGTTGTGATGGAAAATGGAATTCGCATATAGATAACATCTTATCAAGTGCTGCACGTCACCTCAATATTATGAGGAAGTTAAAATTTCAAATTAGTAGAAAGACTCTAGAAACTTTATATTTGGTGTATATTAGACCAATTTTAGAATATGCATGTGAAGTTTGGGACAATTGTGGTACAATTTATACAAATAAACTAGAAAGAATTCAATTAGAGGCGGCTAGAATTGTCACAGGGTTACCCTTATTTACAAAAACCGAAAGAATTTATTATGAAGTAGGGTGGGAGACTTTAAAAGATAGAAGGAATAGAAGAAAACTTCAAATGTTTTATACTATTACCCAAAAGATTGCCCCTCCATACTTATGTGAACTTATTCCCCCCTCAATTCAAAGTATAACTGACTATTCTCTAAGAAACGGAGAAGACATTATTGTTCCATTCTGTAGATTATCTCTAACTATTGATTCTTTTATTCCCTCTACAATACGTGAAGGGAACAAACTAGACTCCTCTATCAGAAATGTAGATTCAGTTTCAATCTTAAATGTAACAGTGTTAAAAACAATGTACCTCCTCATTACTATTTTGGCCCAAGAAAACTAAATATTATACTAACTCAGATGAGATGCAATGCGTCCTTCTTAAACTATGATTTGTACACTGTTAACATTATATCAAACCCTTCCTGTAAATGTGGCAACAGCCAAGAAACCCAGTATCATTTTTTCTTTGAATGTACAGAGTATACGGATCTGAGAAGAGACTTATTTAACGGCTTAAACTGGTTACCAAACAATACAGTCAACTTAAACCTCTTATTAAACGGCAGCAATGAACTTTTACAAGACGAAAATGAAATGATATTTACTAATGTTTATGAATTTATAAAGAAATCTAAACGATTCCTTGTTGTTTAAAAGAGTAACCATATCATCTAGCGACAACAACACACGAAGCGTCATCAATTCTTCTACAACTCTTTCATTCCTTATCCTTTTTCCTGTCATTGTTCTGTTTATTCTTTCTTTGTTTTTGTATAATTGATTCTTTCTTTATTTTTTGAATAATTGAATGTAATTCATGTTATGTCACCATGTCCATATATTACTTGTATCATATTTTAAACGGAGAAGACTTCATAAGTATGTATTACTTGTGTCTGATCCTGTTTGTTCATTGTACAAATAAAATATGTTTAAACTAAACTATTGGTTATGCCCATCCAAACTCCCAATCGTATATTCTGATATTGTTCGATTAAAATCAATATTGCCTACTTTTTTTATCATATTGTTGTCAGGTGGTTTTATTGTTTCATATTTAATATTGATATTCTTTTGTGTATTAATTTGGTAGCATCAATCACAAAATCAGCAATTGGATATAACATGGTTTGTGTACGCCTAATAAAGCCCATAACGATAACATGGTTTAACATGGTTTATTAGGCGTAAACAGACCCAAGCCATGTTATATCCTATAGCCTGTTCAGAAATTTAAATTTATATTCCTTATAATTTAACTTTAACTATAAATCTTGACAATTTTAACGTTCAAAACAGCAATGACGCCATAAACCTAACTGAATTTTAACGGCGTTAGAATAGACACGTGACCAACGCAAGTTATATGGTATAATATGGGTTTCTACATTTTGAATACGCCAATCAGATTTCAGCTAACACAGCAAATTAAATTATAGCAATTAAATTTAAATACCGGAATCTGGTGCAATATCTACAAGTGTACTGGTTAAATAAACTGTTGATGGATCAAAGTCTACTCGCATGTCTTGTATTCGAATCTTTGTGACATTCATGATAGAAGGTAGTACATTCTGCGCCTGCGTAATTAATAAATCTGTGTCCTGTTGTCTAAAAGGACCTGTTAAATAAGACATTTAAAAAATTGTTTAAAAAATACATAAAATTAACACAAAAAATCATGTATACACTATAACAACTTATTAACCAACATGTTCTCGATGATTGACAAGCAATGTGTTTCAAATTTAATAAACTTTCTATATTTTAGTAAGAAAAAAGATAACAGGTTTACCAATTAAAACGGGAATAGCCATTTCTTTATATTGTAAACTGTGTTGTGCAATTTATAAAGTAATTAAAAAAACTAGCAATTTATATATTATATTTAAAAGTTATACTAAACTTATACAATACCTGGTAATCGAACCTGGAATCTAAGACTTTTCATGTTTTTATAGCAAGCTGAAACGTCAAAGTCTGATACGGACCTCTTTTCGGTGTCGTAGCTTAAGATGTTGTATGAAAGGAATAAATCGTCCATATCAGGCTACAAAAATACAATAGTTATACTTATATTTAGAATTAGAAACGTATTCAGCTTGACATGATATGAATGATTACATCTTAGCGCCAATAATAAGTCTTAATGACGAAATGCGTATCCGACATATATTTCTTTTTAAATGTGTTACTGAAACATAAACGATGAATTAATCAAGTAATATATGACATTTTGGCGTTTAAACCTGAAATCTTTCAACTGCTGTTTACTAAATTGGAACAATTCTTAATTGTATGGCGTTAAAGTAAAACAACAATAATCGTTTACATTTTGCAACGAAAACATAACAATTGTAAAAGGAAAAAAAAGGTATTTTGTAATAATTAACTACTTTTAATCAGACTAAGTATGCTCTTCTTCTATATATTTCTTTTTGGGTAGAATGTGGTTTTACCTAAGTTACTACATATAAATTATAAATAACTTGTTTGGTCAGTTTTGAAGTTGTTTGGTTAGTTCTGTAATTAAGTGTGGGTAGAATACCCGCTTTTACAGTGCACGATTTGCATGATATGGACGGGCACGGACTGATATAAATAGTGTTGACGTGTATTACGGGTATCGACGCTTGCAGTAACCTCAAAGAAACAGGTGTTTTTTCTTCTGCATACTATGTCACACGAAGATTTTAGTGAAGGAAGGTCTACAGAATTATCTACAGAAGCGACTATAACACAATTTACTGCTACGCTGAACGAAGCTTTGGAACCACAGAAAACCACATTCAACATTTTGAAGATCGTTTTGAATGTTCCACATCTCGAAAAGCTACAGGTGTAGATGCTAATGATTATATTTTTAAGAACGAGGAAATAAAATTCAGTACGGCTTTAACGGTGAAAGGTTGAACAAGTTATCGGTGTTGGAAAGTTGTTTGAAGTTTGGCAAGTTGGAAGAAGCTTTTGATTTGATCACCGCAGAGAAAGAAGTTATTCGGAAGAGAAATAAGATATTGAAGATTGCAGACAAGCACGGGTGGGACACCGTAAAAGAGTACTTGGACAGTCCTTTTGGCGGACAACAAAGAAGATGCAGCAGAACTACGTGCTGCTATTTATAGGTAAAGAGATATAAAAATAAATTGGGGCATTTATACATAGTAATAATAAGAACAACATATTTGTTATTTGAATATACACTTTTCATTCTGCAAATACAATTTTTTGTTAATTGTGTAACGTCCTGTCTTCGGTAGTGAGCAAGATAGTTTACTTACGGTTCTAAGATTCTTATAAGTACTTTGTTTTATTCTTAATATATATTTAGAATTAGCTAGTTATTTTTTTATAGATTGACAAAGATTTTGGCATGTATAAAATAGGTTTATTCGTTTATTATATGCGATATGTGCTATTGAAACTTTGCTTTAACATATTGTTGGCACTGTTAATAATAATAATTATTATTAAAAGAATTATAAAATAAATTTAAAACAAACAAACAAACAAACAAAAATCCAAACAAGCAAAAAAAAATCTTTCGCAAATACGTTTACCTGTAAAATAAATAAATATATAAGATTTTTATGCATATGTTGTATTTCGTTCCAGTTAGTTGTAGTACTAATTATGTTTTAAGGGCTAATCGCAATAGGACTTTTAAGCCTTATGACAGAGTTCGGCCTACTGAATCATCAGGATTCTCGCAGAATTCGTCTGTTAGGGGAGGAAAATTCAAATCCATAAGTTTTTTCGTGGCTTTGGCCAATACAGCGGATCGGATATCCAAGGAAGAAACCAGAAAACACCAGAAGTCTTCAAATGCTTCTACTGTAATCAACCAGGTCATTTTGCCAGGGCCTGTCCTCACAGGGGACCACTCCCTGCAGCTAGTTCAATCTCGTCAGCTCCAAAAGACCTCACAAAAGATCAGTGAACCAGACACACCGGATATAGTTGAATATTTAACTCCTAACTGTACAGTCAAATTGGACACAGTTTAAGAATTATGCCTCCGATTCAAGATTTTCCAGTATTATTAAACAGTTACCTAATTACGTTGAATTTTCCAAGTCGGAAAATACAATCAAGAAATACAAATGCTATTTTCAAAAATTTAAGGCTTGGTGCAATTCTAATTCATCACAGTGTTTGCCAGCTACAGAAACCACTGTGTCACTTTATATTGGTAGTCTTATTCAAAGTAAATGCAGTGAAGCAGTCTTGTTATCCAATTTTTATGCTGTCAAATGATTTCATGATTTTCATTTTAAGGTAAATTCTTGTTTTGATAAATTTTTTTTTAATCTAATTTTAGAAGGTGGAAAGCGTTTATTGAGTAAACCTGTAAACAAAAAAGAGCCAATTACGCCAGAAATATTAAAACAAATTGTTGACAAATTTAGTACTAGTTCAAATTTAAAAATCATTAAGAATTATTGTTTTATTTTTGCTTGGTTTTTCTGGATTTCTAAGATACAATGAAATAGCCAATTTAAAAATGTGTAATTTACAGTTTTCTGACAATTTTGTCAAGCTAATCATTGAGAAGAGTAAGACAGATAAGTACATGAGAGGTAGTGTTGTTACAATAGACAAAACTGGTTCAGATTTTTGTCCAATTTTGAGGTTAAATCGATATATAGATTTAGCTGGTTTGAAAAAGGGTTCAGATGAATTTATTTTTAAAGTTTTATTATTCAAATCGACTGACGTGTACACTTTATGCAAACAGAATTCACCATAGTCTTATATCAGAGATAGAAAAATTACACTTGGTGCTTTAGAAGAAATTGTTTTGGATAAAACAAAGTTTTGTTTACACAGTTTGAGAAGCGGGGGTGCATCAAGTGCGGCTAATCGAGGGGTTTCTGAAAGATTGCTGAAAGCTCATGGGAGGTGGGCTTCAGATTTGGCTAAAGACTGTTATATTAAAGACAATATTGATTCTCAACTACGTGTATCTCTGAATCTTGGCATTTAATTCTTAACTACTCCTTTGTTTTTTTGAAGTTACTGCGAGCAACTAAGCCTAGATATTTGTTTTGTCTTTCACGCCATTTGCCATAGAGTAGAAATAATTTAAATTCGGACGATTGTAAGAGGGAGAATTAAACTATGTTTATATTTGCCATTAAAATTGTTACATTAAACAATTCACGCAGTTTGGTCATCCTTGTCACACTTACGTCATTGTATACTTAGCTAGAACCTACGTACCACATTTAATGTTGCTTCTAATTTGAATGGAATGTTACTTGGAGCTGTTGATCCATCTGACGGATACTCTGTGAAACCTGACTGTAAGAAATGAAATGAATATAAAGTATAACTATATAATTAACAAACTCAATAAACTAGCTTATATCAAACCCTATAAATGATAATAGGTCATAAACTTTCAACGATTTAATTCATATGGCCAGAACTGCAGTGAACGTGTATTAGTCACGTGTTACTGGATTGTGTACCTATATTCATTTACAATTTGGTTAATAGTGGAACATATGTACATGTTGTATCTTGTTTTCTGTAAGCTCTGGTGAGAATTAAGGTTTTTTGTAAAGGTTAAAATTCTTGTCAGATCTAGCAAAATGAAATTTTGGCAAAATTTGAGTCACAATTTGGTCTTTTTTCATTCAAAGCAATAAAACTTGAATGTACAAGTGGGGTGATCTGAAACGAGTGAAAATTTGATTTATGGATATATGTGGCATATATGTTTTAATGTTGATAAATATTGATCAATGCTAGTAAAGCATACAAATAACAGAAATGTTAGTGTTAGAGATTATGAGGTATCGTTTTACCCATAACGTGTACAATTTAAACAGATAAGAATAACGCTTAAAACACAATAATATACAAATACACTTCATTTCATCAGAGAAATTTTGAATAATTGTGACTGTAGCATAGTCAAACAGTAACATATTCAAACTTTCTTCCTGTTCTGTTGAGAAAATTAAACCCAAAACTTTTAGACTTCTTCAACAATTCTGAAGGCTTTGAAGTTGATAAGCCAATTTTAATGTCGTTAATGACGTAAAAACAAAATACCTAACACAGAGGAAACTGTCAAAGAACAAGACAATCCAAAAGATAAAAGTCCGAAAGACCGGCAAACTCCAGAACCAACAAGCAAAAATTTAGCATCTACAGCAATGGTCCTGACTTGATACAGGTATTTCAACAGAAATGGTGGGTTAAACCAAGGTTAATGGCATTCCAAAACCTCCCGCTTCCATTGCTGTAGTGTGTGAGTTGGTTTGTTGATTAAAATGGATGGTACCATATACCACTAGTCAGTAATAGGTGTATCCAATAATCATCGTAGCACACTTACTGTACACTTTATTCAAAATTCCAGTAATTAATCTAAGGGATAAAAACCTCGTAGAAATTGGCAGATAGATCAATGAACGTACAATTGTTACTACCCAATTAATCAGGGCATGATATTGCCAATAAATCAAAGAGAATGGAACTTTATAAATACGAGCCAACGGGACCTTGCTGTGTTTTGCGATCACCCTGTGGCGGAAGGCTCCTTAAAGAATAGTTGAATTCCACATCATGATCTAAGTCTTATTTTCATATTAAGAGTTCCGCTGGAGATATGTCTAGCATGCGACACTATATAAACGTACCGACAAAAAGTAGTAATCAACTGTAGCATTGTAAAGTACGCCGTTAAATGGAAACAAACGCTTTGCTGTGAAAACATCGCAAGGTGCCCCTCTAACTGTTCTCTAAAAGAAAAATTATTTTTGCAATAAACTATACATTTTACATTTTATAAAATATGGAAATATTTTCGTTAAAATTTTTCTGACAATACACATATAGTATTTGAGATAAGGTTTACTAACATATCAGTCAGATAACACATATAGTATTTGAGATAAGGTTTACTAACAAGTAATCTGTCAGGTAAAACATAGTACGTTATTACTCTGCTACTAATACATATGTTGCATGTGGAATCAATACACTGTTTTAGTTTATTTAGCATCTATGCTGTGTTTCTACGATTTGATAGTTCTGAAATGTTTTATAATATTTGAACGACGAATGACACAGTCAACATGTTTCCATAACGTAGTTTGCATGATGTATAATTCTTTAAATGCTTTTAAGGATCGTGTTTTGAGCACCATTTTAATTGTAAAAGATATCTTGTTTGAATTGGATTTGTATAGAGCAATTTTAGGTAGCAGCAGTATGCTTAAGTAATAATATAATGCATGTGTATTATATATAGGATCTTACATTGGTACGAGTGGATTATCGGATTTCTCCAATCGAGATAGTTAAATTATGGAATTTTAAGTCCGAGCCTTGGCGAGGACTTAAAATTCCATAATTTAACTATCGAGATTGGAGAAATCCGATAATCCAAGAGTACTAATGTAAGATTCTGTTTCTCTAATTTTAAAAAGTAGTAAATTTGCGAAACGAAGTACAAATTCTCCCAACCCCAATTTTACGTTCATGACTTGAATACGCGGTAAATTGAAGGTGTTTTGTTTATGACGTCATGAGTTCTTATTGTGACGTTATTATTTTTAACCAATCAACTGCTGAGAACAACAAATTCACTAGTGACGAGAAATATTTTTTCCACACCGGTCAAGCGGTTGAAATATTACGTCAAAATTAGAGAAATTTTATTATACGATTTTCTTCAGAAAAAATATGATTTGTTTCTAGCATTATATGATGTGCCTCCATTAAGAATATCTTATATATCTTTCATTTATAAATGCAGTACTTTTGATGTAATAGATCATAGAACTCTTCATTTAAAATATTTTCATAAGAATTACACTCATATTGAAGACATATTTTTCAAGTAATAAATAGCGTGGTATAGTTGTTAGAATCGTAGTATGCCGATGGGTTGGTTAACGTCATTACAAATGGGTGGAGTCGAACGGGATCACACAAGCGTTTTTCACTAATTATAAATCTGCCTACATCATGTGATCGTCTGCCAAATAAACCACAAAGAATGAAGAATCCGATGCCTATCTTAGACAAAGAGGACCGATAGTTCAATGAATTCTGTTATTGTTGTTGGGTATAATATTGTTTCTGTGGTAACGGTTATTGATGAAGTAAAGTATTTATAGGATTGTTATGAGCATTTTGTACCCATCTTAAATCATTTATGCCCATAAGTCTGAGATTTTTTTGTTTAAAAAAAATACAAAAAATCATTCGGAGTAATAGCAAAACTAGTATTGAGTTTTCCATGGTATATGCCAAACTATGCCCCACGGTTAGAATACACATTTCGGCATATAACAAAGACAAAATTATACTGAAGTTTGAATAAGTTCCTGTTATGATATCATTCACCAGAACAGTTATTAGACCGCAGCCACTGAATTAATCTAATGTTCTTGTATTTGTATCTTTTATAATTAAGGACGAGTCACAGTTACCGTGTTACATTTCCTTAACAGACAGCAGAAAGACTTACGCTACTCAACACCATGTAGTTAAATCAAACTACACAAAAAAACTATTTCGTCATAATCATGATAGAGCCACGTGACACATAAATAATACAGAAACAGAATACATATAATAAAGAAATCTCGCTATACTTGCTACCTTATTGCACTGCTACGGCTGTCCATATTTCATTATAACTCTTACGTGTTGGGTTATTTAAACTGTTATTATAAAAACCCTACGTGTGCCACTTGTTCTGCAAATATTAAATTGGTACCTTAATTGAATAAGTGTAAATAGGGAGCGGGGATAATTTCATACGATTACTTCTCCAATATAGCCCTACCTTGCTAATGGATACAGTAATAAATTCAAAACGAACTGCACGACAAATTATAATGTACTTACGGTGCCTGAATAAACGAAATTTGAATCCAGAAACAAGAACTGACTTGCACTTTTTAATACTTGTCCATACTGTCCGCTGTTCCCATCAAAAAAACCATCGTTGTTTATAGACATAATAGTACAATTTCCGGTAACTCGATCAGTAACATATCTTATACCTATTAAACGACATAAATTATTTTATTCTTTAGTTTTTATTTATGATTATAATTGAATACGCAGATTTAGTATTCGAATAATTATTAGCATCTAATGCATTTTTAGTATTAATTAACAGGAATTTACAGACTATCTTTGAAAATTGGTTGTCCTTCAAACGGTATAGATAAATATGCAATAAAATATCATCCCGCATGCGTATTACGCCATTTAAAAAAAAATACTTTTGTATAACAAAACACTCAAATTCGTAATATGTGTCTGTTTCGACCTGCATAGCTCCAAAAAACATTATAATGTATTCTTACTTCGAAATGGTTTTACATATGCATTGGTGTTCAGTCAAGAAATTCTTGACATACACTTTCTTCGCCATCTTTGTTGTGTCATGTGACGTTCCTTAAACTGTTGTTGTTGTTTTTATTAAAAGCTCATAAATATGTTGTTTTGCTACTCATACACATATTTTTCTGTTTGCATCATCAATTTTAGTAAGTTTACGATTTTGAAAAAAAAAATCTAATTTCCAACAAGTATGCCTCTTCCTTTACCCATATATGCGCGAAATTAATATTAAAAAATTGTATATTAGAATCAAATATTTTATTTATTACTTCAATATGCTTATATACATTATATTCATCTTATTTTATCACTAGCTGACGCGTTTGGCAAAATATTTATAAATGTTATACTTTTCAAATTTCCTTTCTCTATTAGTCTTTGTATTTTGTTATTTTAGTTACGACCAATATGTACATGTATGTAATAGACAATTCTCTTGAGTCCAACACTAGCAAAAATCTGTAACGGCCAAAGTGGCGGGGCCCTAATTATCTATTAAAGTACGATAAAGAACGAAAACAGATTTATAGTGTACAATATGTATAACAACCTCGGTGAGTAACTCCGCTGAGATGAAAATACCCCGGGTGTGTAGCTCCGCTGAGATCAAAAACCCCGGGATTGATAAAAAAAAAACCTGGTGTGTAGCTCCGCAGAGATTAAAACCCCAGGGTGTGTGGCTCCGCTCAGATTAAAAAAAATCCGGATGTGAAGCTCCGCTGAGATAAAAAAAAAACCCGGGTGTGTAGCTCCGCTGAGATAAAAAAAACTCAGTGTGTGTAGCTCTTGCGATCACAAATAGTTATTGCCGCTAATATATGATATATTCGTGAAACAAAATCGCGCCCAAACTTCAAAAAACGTGTGTTTTTTTGTGCACAACTTAAACATTTTACATGGGACTTTCTATTGAACCTATTATTGTGACATATTTTAACAAAGTACACAAAGCGTGTATGTGTTGACAATAGTCAATTTTACCATGTCGGTCCGACGGGTTTTGCCTGACAAAATAGAATACTGCTTACCGCGTATGGTTGAGTTTATGGTCCTTTTGTAGATCTCATATTACACTTTTTTAAATCAACAATTATTTTCCACAGTTAATCGGCGTTCTGAAATGCGGCTGAATTTTCATTTTGATAAATCGAATTTCCATACTAAATTTTGACCTTGTTTTGAACGGAAGTGTACGTTAGGAAAATTCCATTGTTGTCTGTTCGTAATCCTTCGGGTAATGTCGTCTGCAGTTAAGGCGGGAAAAGTCTCGCGGTTAGACCATTGAACGTCACGAAAGCAGACGAACGTTTGTAAACAACATTAGACCCCTTTAGAAACAAAAATGGCTGACTTCCTATGGAAATTCGATTTATCAAAATGAAAATTCAGCCCAATTCAAAACGCCGATTAACTGTGGAAAATAATTGTTAATTTCAAAAAGTGTAATATTAGTCTGGGCTCCTGACTAAATATTCTCAATACCGTAAGCGGACTTCCGGTTCGAATATACAGTCAGGTCACCAGCAATGAATCCGGTCAAAATTTTGACCGGTTTGCAACATTCGGAACGCCTCAAAATTTACGTCAGTATTAACTGTAACTGACGTAATTCCGATACAAAGCATTATGACGTAACGTCCGGCGTCCGGTAATCAAATTCAAATAAAAATACAGTTTATCAAAAGAATGATTATAGATTTCTGTCTCGTTCTTGGAAATTACTCTACGGGAAATGGTCAGTTTTACTCGAAAGCTGAAGAAAAAAGAAGTAGGTAGCTACTTTATTTAAATTTTATTCTGACAGACTTTTCTGACGGAACAAAACGCGCGAAAAGTTAGCTAAAACATGGCGTTTTAAACAACCAATCAAACTGGTTAGTTAAATGGTGGTGACCTGGGGTTATATTTGAAAGTGAAGCTTGCGTAAATGAAAAATATTGCACCAGGGGACCAGGTTAGTGTAATATGAGATCTACAAAAGGACCATAAACTCGACCATACGCGGTAAGCAGTATTCTATTTTGTCATGCAAAACCTGTCGGACAGACACGGTAAAATTGACTATAGTATTATGCTTTCTCATATTACATGGCATACTAGATGTCAAATACATGTAGCTGGCGCTTTCTTGGAAGGGTTTCATAATAACGTTATGCCTTGCTAATTGCTTCATTAGAATGCATTTTCTCACTAATGAGACAGCGTGGTACCTATTTTTTAGCCGGTTGAGATATCCTAGTCCTAATCCGTGGATGAGATAAGAATGTCACGCTCCTTTTCCCGTAAAATGTATTGTGACATCAACTGTTAGCTCAGCAATAAAAATATAAAAACATTGGATTTGGTTGTGTTGGTTTACTATGCCTCTTTAAATATTAACATGAAAACAACATATCTGAGCTTCCATGACCCAATTTATGCCAAAATATTATAGCGGTAAACATCATTCAAGTATCTTTATTACTTATTATTAATCATTCAAGATCCAAAAGGGGATGTGAATATAAACATGAACAAACAAGATATGACGGACATGGCATTTTGAAAATATTACCAGATAAGATAAGGGAGGCAATATAATTCAGAAAAAATACTATCTATATACTGATTTTGTAAATACTACTTTATTATCAGAATTTAATATAGAATATAATTTAATAACATTTGGTTTCTTAATAAGTTCAGTTGGAAGTAACTTTTTCTTTTTCTTTTCTGAAGCAAAAATTTTACACTCAAAGAAATAATAATACTCATTCCCCAGTTGTTCTAAATCACATAAGTCACAGACTCTATCATCCCTTTCCACCCACCAAAATCTTCCCCTTTCTATCGGAAGTTTGTGGTTCAGGCATCTTAAATGACATAAAGCTCTACACTGGTGGAAATGAAAAATAATTTAAAAAAAAGACTTGTCTTAAATAAACAATAATTGATACATTTTGCAAAATTAAATACAATTTCTGACCAATTTGGCTTAAAGTGCAGGGTCACACAATCTAGATTTAACCATCTTTGCCAATGGAGTTGTGTGAGATGAACTTTGTGATAACCATACATCCGACATACCACAATCATTTTAGTTTTTTCTACTTGACAAATACATTTAGAACTATAAGTTCTAGTTATATATAATTCATATATTAGTTTATACAAAATTGCACTAATTTTGTCTTGTTAACCACAAATCAATCTTTTCCAAAAAAACCAATCATCCTGGCATTAATACTAGGAGACGGAGTTTTTGAACCCATGGTATTGATTCTAGTGGTTACTTTTATGATAGCAATTTAAGGAACACAACTGTAGGTTAAAATGACAGGGTGGGTTGCTTTGCATAAATTTGGGGTCGTTGTCTCTCAGAAATTTACCAAAATGTTTATCATCTATACTACTAAAATTATTGACCCCTGTTTAAAGCGCGCATCACAAAACACAGAGAAATAATTTAATAATCTGCTTAATCGATATCAATTAACGTTAAATATTTTTAATGTACAACATCAATTGCATCAACCTTATCCATATTGAAGTACGAAGTACAGCTATTCACTTCCGTCACGTGAAGCAAGCGAACAGTTTGTTCTTGTTTAAATTCAGCCGGCTCACTTCAAAAAAAAACGATTGATATCGAAGGGATTTTCAACAGACATATCTGGTAGGTCCTACGAATTTCACTGTGAACAGGACAAAAATGACATTAAAAAAGAACTAATGTTACGCTTTCACTGATTACAAATTTACCTCGTATTAAATGCCATCTAATTTAACAGTTGCAAGTTGGGTAGGCGTACGTTTTTTTTACCCCTCACGGGTTGCCTCGTTAATAGTTTTTTTAATGTAAAGGAGGACCGTATCCGGTACAAATTTGCGGACGTAATTAATCGTTAATTGCTAATTATATGAAGCAATAATTGATATAAATATTTAATATTTTGCATATGCAACATTAACTGCATGTTGCCTTATATGGGTTAATGCTGCGCTGTTTCTCTGTGTTTTGTGATGCGCGCTTAAAAAACGGGTCATAATTTTAGTAGTAAAGAAGATATCTGAAGGGTAACGACCCATCTCTCCATATAAAATACAATTTGGAGTAGATTTTTTAACTTTTAAAATCATTTTATAAAAACTAAAAAATAAACTTTCAATAATTATGTTATCTTCATATTCCCATACCTCAGAACCATAAAGTAATATGGAAGAAACCAAACAATCAAATAAATGTATTTGTATATCTACTGGCAAATTGAACTTTCTTAATTTCTTTACAATATTTAAACATAACTTTTCGACTTTGTTCTAAAGCTTTTTTTTGCTTTATCAAATTTACCATTGTGGGAAAATAAGATACCAAGATACATAAATTCATCCACAACATCAAGCTCAACTCCAATGTATTTAAAAATAGTCTTGTGTAAAAATTTTCCGCCGGTCAAAATAACTACTTTTGTTTTACCTTTGTTAACATCCAGTTTCCAGGCTTTACAATATTAAAACATAGCATTTAAAGCTGCCTTCATTTCATTTGCTGACTCAGATTTAAACTGTGTCATCAGCATATAGTAAAAAATATAACTATAAATAAAACTCAAATTCGTCATTGTCCGACATTAAATGGATTGCACCAGAAATGCTGGTAAGCTCATTATAGGACTAAGATAAAAAAAATCATTTGTCATTTAAAAATAAAGAGCATAACTCAGGAGACAAGATTTCCCCTTGTCTTACACCTACATTACTAAAGAAAAACTCTGAAGTCTCTGATCCTAACTTAATACAAGGTTAAGCACTTTTATACATACCGAAAATAATTTTGAACATTTTACCATCAATACAGTGGTTTAACAATTTATGCCATAAGGAAACTCTATCCATCGAGTCGAATCCTTACGGTAATTGATAAATGCACAAAATAGCTTTTTCTTTCTGAAGAGATATAAATCAATCAAGCATTTTAAATTAAAAATGTGATCAATAGTACTGTCGTTTTTTTTGAAGCCTGCTTGCTCATCACATAACAAGTTTATGCTTTCCATCTATTATTCAAAACAGTAGTAAATACCTTTGAAAAACAACTAAGAATAGAAATTCCTCTATAATTATCTGCACTTGCAGCATCACCTTTTTAAAAATAGGAACAATAAAGCCAGGTGTCCAATCTTCCGGCAATTCCTTTTCAAATACAAGATTAATAACGTTTGTATAGAAAGGTAGTAGATTACATGCTGAATACTTTAAAAAATTCATTTAAAATAAGGTCGTCACAGCAGGCCTTGTCATTTTTTAATTTTTAATAGCATTCAAACTTTCTTCCTCCTTAAAAGATTATTTCAAAAGACCATTTTGAAATATCTAGGTTAGATATCAAATTCAGCATCATTCTCATCAGATACTGTATTCAACTTTTTAAAGTGCTCATAAAAGGTACATAACTCTATTTGTTAAACTCTTCCAACAGAACAGAACCGGATTTTTTTTTATTGAGAAATAGAATCAAACACCGGTGGTAGGGCAAGAGTGAAATTTTCCCAGTGTTAGATCCTACATATCTATATATTGTGTTACACTAATACCGACCTGATGTAAAGTCGTGAACTTCAATAATTGGATCTGACGCAGTAAATTGCACTCCAGTTGATTGGTAGTCATATCGCACCAGATTCAAACCTGCGTCGTACCAGTACTAAAATATAATACTACCGTTCTTTATCACTATCAACACGAGAATTGATACCCCTAAAAGAATTGCAAAGTCCATGTTTTGCTACTGGAAACCTCGTAAAACATTTCGACCAAATGTTGAATATCATGTCACAATGACACGAAGATTCTGTGAATGTTCAATTAGATTCAATGCAGAGATGAATAAGAGATTGGTACCATCAAGTGTAACTTACGGATACCCCCATTTTTCAAGCGGTATACTTAATTTAGAAAAAAATCATTGTTTTTTTCATAAACTTACATCAACCAAGATCTCTTGCACGTGAACAAGACAACGGATTTACCATTTCAAATACTTGTATGCTGTTTGCTCTTTATTGTAACTGTACATGATCTATGTTAAGAGCGTGATTTTTTTTTACTTTTGGTTTCGGGGAATATAGAAGACCTCGTAATCCAAAAAAAAAATTATAATAATAAAAAAATAAAAACTAAAAACAGACAAAACTACATATCAAGCAAACAGAAACTCCTATAAAACCAGAAGTAAAACGAGGTGCTCTGGAACGGTAAGCACAAGGCGATTAATGAACTCAGAGAGAAAATGTTTATTTAAACTTCAAGCTGATGGTATGTTCAATGCAGTATTAGTACAGATGCCCGAACACAACATAACTGTACAAGCGTCCAACTTTAACTCCATGTACATGTGTGTAGCTAATGTCGTGGTGAAATTAAAGCTTGATGGTTATTTATTTTTTGTTCTTTTAAGTTTAAACGTTACACACAAAATGGTATTTTATTCAATGTTTCATGTTTTGTTTGCATTTTTCGATCTTCGGAAGGAACACAGGCAATCAATGTCAAGTGATGTTTTAGTCAGGAAAGTAATCAGTAAATTTAAACTCCTTTCATGGTAACTCATCAACCATCCCCCACCCCGTTCCAAACATCCCATAGAAATGAATCTAATAGTGATAATTTATATAATGCCAAATTATTATATCATTAAGATATCTAACGTGGTACAGTTTTAGACTAACAAAACTAATGCACATTATCCGACCTACTTCATAGGTATATATCTTTAATGTTTGAGGTGATACAAGTTCTGCTTTGAAGTGTAATGATGACGTAACGGTGGGCACACTTCGAGAGCTCTTTTTTCCGTCACAGTAAACGCCTTTTGGAATCTGTCAAAATAAACCAAATAACAATTTACAAAACATTAATTAAATATACAAGTATGGCCTTCCTACAAAATGGACATACATAGTGGTTATCCACCGATTAAAGAGGCCATGATTGTTGTTTTTTTTTTAATTTGAGCAAATTAAAAAGAACAAACACGCTTCTATATTTTTTGTTTCTGAAAAACAACGACGTGATCGACAGCCGGAATCGGACTAGATGTTTCAGCTTGGTCAATAAGGAAAAGATAACAATTAACAATAAAAACACACAAAAAATACAAAAGCAAAAAACAATCACCTGGAAAACCAAAGCTGAGCACCAATAACAGCAAGAGGTTGATATTGCTCAAAGAACTACGAGAAATAGGTTTTATTTTAACATTCATGATATATGAGCTAGTTCAAATAAATTGTAACATTCTTACGTTAAAGACTGAGTAGTCGCTAATGTCCACCCTGAAATCTATGTATTCATAAAAATGCTGAAACTGGTAATTTGTTCCATTAGCCAGAACTTGCACTCCAGTTGCAATAGCTCGAACTGGTATCTGTGGGAAACCTATAGGAGTGTTCCAAGACTGGGCTGTTGTAGAAAGGTAAAAAAAACATAGCTCAGAGTGTATTCTGAAGTACTTTAGACATTGATAGATAACTAATTTTCATAAATTATTATGTTAATATCATTGCGCACTACTAAACACATGTTACATAATACAGACCTCTTTTTATACTGACCATTAAAATAAGCAGATTTTCACTAATTTTATACAATTACTGCACTTGAACTTGATCAATATGAGGTTTTATGGAGCAGGGTAGAATAATATTGAACGAGGCGAAATCGAGTTCAATATTATTCTACCCTGCTTCATAAAACCTCATATTGATCAAGTTCAAGTGTAGTAAATGTTTTATTACATAATTTATTGAGTTATGAAATGGAATATACATGATTTTTTTATTCCCGAAAGTGACTTTCTTTCATAATGTTTTTCTCGAAAATCGGTAAAATATCGACATAATCCATGACAAAATGTTTGCAGTGATTAGTTCTTGTGTAATGTCCCATCCTCAGTCTTTGCATAAAATTTACAAAGAATTGAGTCAAATTCCCGAGGGTCCACCGTTTCCAAACTAACTACTGACATATCCTTTTCACGTAAATATTTCCTTAAAAAACCTAATCGCTTTCTCTGTCGATTTGCGAGTGTTGACATCATATCTTTTCTTAATGATTTCATTAATTTGCTAATTTCTACAAATCTTCGATGATTAGCACCAGATCTATCCATATTACGTTCACTCGATGATGATGATGTTTAATAATACATTTCAAACCGTTTTTAACACTAGATGTATTTTTAGAAATTTAATACTAGTACCATCGGGGTAGTTAGCATACAGTCATGATTATAGAGGTTAGTTTTCAAACCAAAACAAAAATTATATATAAAAGAGCACTATCTTGTCTGGAAGAGCTCATTTCTGAAAACTAAAATAGTCCGATGTTTAAGCAGGTAATTTGTTTATAATTACAACAGGAAAACATAACTGTAAACTAATATTGAACACATTAAATAAATAGAAACTATTTTGTCTGCTATCTTACCCGCAAAATAATAATCCAACGTGAAAGTAGCGTTCAAATCTTTCCATATGAGACATGTTTGCCAGTGATCCACATTCACACCGCGTACGTAATCCGATCCTTTGTAAGACTGCAGTTTAAGAAAAAAACATGTCAGTTCATTACGTTTGCGCGCGCATTACCAATTCTATTGTGCATCAAAAACACCTACTATTGCGCGCATGAAATCATTATTTTTTCGCGCAAAAATGCAGGTAAATTACAAGTAAAAAATATTTTTCTGGTACATGTATTTAAAATTACATTTTAACCACTTCCGTTAGTCTAAGTTCCCTGCTCACCAACCAGGAGGTGGATGTGGGGGTTTTGAGCAGAATGTATCCTTTATTACATCACGTTTTGCCTCTGCTAGGTGGTGAAGTCGTAAAATCTATGTTAACTCTAAAGAAATAAACTCTTAACACAACATTTGAATCTGAAAATGAACTCTAATAAAACTTTGTCAAATATGCAAACTTTACATTTCCTTTGGCAAATTTCATGTAATTTGATTATTGTAAAACCCGTCACAATATTTCATAAAATAAAAAATGGATAAATTAATAAGATTGCTCTATATGTACTTGATTTAATTTTCTACAATTTCATATGTATACATGTTTACAATAAAATAATATCCTAATTTCCGAAAAGATTGCAAATGCCAATATAAAATAAATACTACTGAACAAAATTGTGTAAGGAAGTTGATATTTTTACCTCAATGTAGATGTTTATCGTTCAATTTAATAATGGCGCGCAAACATAACCCCTTAATGCGCTCAGAACGTTATACCTACTTGTTAACTGAATATGTTTAAAATCTAACAATAATGATGTACATACAAAGGTCGAGAAAACAATAAATAAAGATACATTAGCAAAAAATTAATCTTGTCTAGAAATTTTTTTAACCGAAGTTGTCAAGAAATATTTTTAAAACACAATTAATTAACAATTCATTCTATACTACATATATATTGGCCTTTCTTTGTTTTGTAATCTGAATTAAGTGCGGAAAGGGAAATAAGATACATTATAAACCTGCTGACTTGTCAAAGGTTGCTATCGAGATTTTCAACCAGGAAAAAACATGTTATATTCACAGAGCCGCTAGGCCAGGTGAATATTAATTTTTAAGGGTTGAGAATTACCAATTTCGACTGAGCAAAAATGTAAGTAATTATTTTATTGCACAAATAAAACCATAATATTTTCGAATATCGTAGCAGCGCGTCGTCCATTGTTGTTGACAAGTTTTTTAGTGTTACAGACGCATATATGAAACAGATGCATTGATAGGATGATTGATAATCAGACTGATATTCTGATCGACTACTAAACACTGAAGTTTCGCTATAATTTTAGTTTAAACATATTTTATTTCTATTGATATCAGTATATTTACAAGAACATACAAACAAGGATTCGGAAGCAAGCTACAAAGATTATATAAATCCGAATCATGAAAATGAAAGTCATATATCAGTTGAATGAATAAATAAATAAATAAATAAATAAATAAATAAATAAATAAATAAATAAATAAATAAATAAATAAATAAATAAATAAATAAATAAATAAATAAAAATTAAATAAATAAATAAATAAATAAATAATATTGAAAATAATAATTATATTTGTATCATCGCCTATAAATATAATTATTAAGTATCTAAAAATCGCTTGCTTTTCAAAATGTAATATGGACCTTACGAAATATTTCAGTATTTTGTTGGAGTGATAGAGTATCAGATCCGTAAAGAAGGAGTTCCAAGTCAATTTGCACATGAAAATTCAAAGGTATGATGATATGTTTTTTAAGGATAGTATAGTTTTCACAGAACGATAAGAAATGGCTAGTTGACTCTCTTAAGCCACGTGCACAGTAAGGGTTGTCAACCAAGTTTCGCACGAACAGGCGCTCATTTAATCAACTAGTGTTCATGCGCAACCTGGTACGTAAGACCTGCCCTATTCCAACGTTAAAGTATTCTGGACGCTTAGTACTTTCGGGTTTTATTTTTGATTTAAATATATTTAGCGATTTATTTAGAGTTTCGAACTTCTATTTGGAGGCTATTCCATAGTTTAATGGTAGACGGAAGAAAAGCGTTTGAATACAAAGATGTTCTCCCTCGGACGTTGGTAATATTGGGTGATTGACGTGTAAACTGGTAATGGAGGTCGGACAGAGTATCCGACAAAAGATTGCACAGATACTCAGGCGTCTTCCCAATAACAATCTCTTACATAATTATAATCTTCTTCGCTCAGCGAGCCTATTTCCTATTCCAACCCGTTTTGGTTGTAAAGTTTTTCAAGCGATGTAAGCTTTGTCCCTCCCGTTACTATACGCATTGCTTCAATCGAGTTTATCTGCTACTATCTGTATGTTATTGTCCCATATAACGTCACCATATTCTATAAGATAGGTCTGATAAATGAAAAAAAATTTCTAGTGTAAATCTAAGACAATTCGAACTCGACGGAGTGAGTTAATTCTGACAAGCGCCTTCTTTACGATAGAGCCAATGTGGTCGTTTCATTTGCCGTTGCTTGAGAAATATACACCTAAGTGTTTGCAAACTAACACTGTTCATTTCCAATGGAGGATGTATCCGTTGGGTGGACTCGGTTTTCAGGTGATAAAATTAATACTTTATCAATGTCGCTGTTCAGTGATTCTGCTGCTCTAAGTGGGTTATCAACAATAACGTAGAGACAAGTATCATCAGCAAACAATTTGATACAAGCATAGATATCAGCAACAGTATCATTTCTGTATATATATATTGTAAACAAAAAGGGCCAAGTAATATAGAACCTTTGGGAACACCAGATTTTAACTGGTTTCCACTAAGAAAAACAGCCATTTAATGCAACTCGCTGTGCTTTTCCTATAACTTTAGGGTAAAAGAAAGTTAATAAATTCCGCTACAGCTATTGTAGTTATTTTTGGAATGAACCCGTGCAGGGGATCATTTTATTACCGTTGCAATTAAACACGACCCGAAAAGGTAATCCAATCAAAACACGCAATATTCACGAAATAAGATGCATCATCGCTGATAAGCATTGTTCCACTGTAGAGTCTGAATATTTCGTGTAGTGATTAGTCCACCGGTGGACAGATATTCTAGCGTTCTAGCACTTACGAATCCAAACCAGACTGTTAATAATTTTTTATCGGAAATATCAGCTACAAGTTTGTATTCCAAATATTAAGCAAATATTAGATGACCGACATGATGGGTACAGGTTTGTTCAATGTAGGTGACAAAGTGCACTTCATTTATGTAAGTTCTAGACAAAACAAATCCAAACAATACACTTACTACTAAGTAACTTAAACAATCAATATGCATTCAATACCTGTCCACTACTTTGCATAAAATGTAGTATACCATTGGTTGTAAACATGTGCGGTACGCCTCCTTTTTGTGTAGCGGTGCCAAACAGAATTGTGTTTTGGCTAAGACTTAGATTCATAACCTCGCAATGTTTTGCTGAAACAAAATATTGTATAATTAGTTGACGTCTGTACATTTTGTTTGTCTGAACAACACTGATCATCCTGAATGTAGCTAAAATATTGCTTGTATAGTAAAATACTATAAACTGGAGAGGACTTCATTAATATATCTTACCTGTGTTCAACTCATTTTTGTGTATACATGTATTTTTACAAATAAAATATGTTTCAACTAAAAACTGTTGCTTGCTAGACGTTAGGTAACAACCAATGAACTAGTCTAACCAGCTGATAAATTTCGATTAATGATCCACACTTGTACTCGCGTTAGCGTGCATATTATTTAAAAAGTTAGTTTGAATAATTTTCTCTGCCATAATACACACACAAATTTACGATGTACATTGCTCATCTTTCTGCACATTGACGTGACTGAACTAAAACGTTTATTTTCTGAAATTTGCTTGTCTCAATAAGTAGTAAAACATTGACGAATTTTTTAACCTACGAGTCTTTAATCACAAAAGACACAACGCTATTTAATCACAAAATGAACATATGATATAGGAAAAATTGCTCAACATTATGGGGAACGTGATCCACAATTCTTTTACTTTAAACAGAAATTTAGGCAAAAAATAAATAAATTATGTAACACGGCCAACACTTGATAGTACTATGATTTATCAAATTCTTACCATCATCAATATAAATCAACTGATCGTTTTTGTAATCAAGTAATTGAAGAATAGTGGAGCCTCCCGAAGTTAATTTGATGGTAGCCCTATTGTTGGTGACATCTACGTATTCTTCTGTTGTTATGCTTTTCTGTCTGTCCTTAAGATTAGCTTCTATTCTTGTCATAAAAGTATCTGGTAAAGTAGGGAATGGTGGGTCTGAAACACAATGAATGGAAATATGTATAGGCCATCAACAACAACTGTAGTACTGGTCAATGATGTTGGCTGGTCAGTTTCAAATGGCTTTTATGATTTATTACAGTTTGCAAGGAATTTTGTATAGAGGAACGAAATAAGAAGACAATAAAGACAGGTCAATGCGCTTATTAGCCCTCTAGCAGCATCGGCAAGGGACTATAGATCTGCGCTCAGTCCGTCACGCATGCTTTACGTATTGTTATGTAAGTGCTTATAAATATTAAGCTGACTTTTAGTATGAGTGTAAGTCATTATGAGCTACAGAACTTTTGACGAAGTTATTGCCCTTGAACTTGTAAATTGCATATGACACTAGTTTTTTTAAGGAATATGCAAATTTGGTGGAAATATGTTTCTCTCTATGATTTTTGATGAGTTTTGAACAGGAGTTTTGTCTCATTAAGGAATGCCAGTTTTCCTGCCGAACTTTTGGGATTTTCTTCGGGTAATCCCACCTCTTTCGCCACTATAAACTGGATGCCACAAGCTGAAACTTGCTGAAAGTAGCGTCAAACATCATTTAAATAAACTAAATTATAATAAGAAAGTTGTGGGTTAATTAGCAAAAATTAATCATTGTTTTGAAATTGATTAAACCAGATGAGTATGAAATGTCAAGATTCATGTTAGGGGCTGGCCCAGAAAAAAAACGTGGTATCTCTTTGTAATTTTGCTTAACAAAATTGAAACTCACAATTCACCCCAAAAACTTAATAAAATGTCAAGATTCATATCAGGAACTAGCCCAGAAAAAACCTGGTATATCTCTGTAATCTTGCTAAGGTTTACGGGAATCTTGGTATTAAAAGCTGGGATCCCAACCCCAACCACCGTTTATGTCTTTTTTTTTAAATATGATTGCAAATGTTAATGATAGTCAAAGTGTTTTGTTCCTTAGTATGTCTACCTGCAATGCTATCAAGGATGGATGTTTGTATGGTGCATAAACACAATGTCTCTTAAAATGTTAAATTGTTAAATTAGTTCATTGTCATTTTGTGCAAAAGGTGATCAAACTACACCGTCCTTGTATGTATTAACTCACCCTGAGGCCCAGGTGTAACATTCGGCGTAGGAATACACTGTCCAAACACGTGTACTGATAGCTGGTTCAGTATTAATATTGCTGGTAATAAATACTGAAAATAGAAATAGGCTCCTATTTTTATTCCATAAACCGCTGACAAATTACTTGATCAATACCAAGAAACGCAAGTTACCTTATTTTTAAAGACGTGATAAAGGAGACGGTTTCCTAGTTTGTATACTGTGATAAACGAGAGACTGTTTCCTTAGTTATGTAATGTGATAAGGGTGGCTGTTTCCTTATTTGGAAAATGTGAAAAGGGAGACTGTCTGATTAATTGTGTAATGTGAGAAATGAGTCTGTTTTCTTATTTGTAAAATGTGAAAAGAAGATATTTACTAATTTGTAAAATATAAGGGATACAGGTAATGTGAGAAGTGAGACTGTTTCCTTATTTGTAAGATGTGATAAAGGAGACTGTTTCCTTATTTGTAAAATGTGATAAAGGAGACTGTTTCTTTATTTGTAAAATGTGATAAAGGAGATTGTTTCCTTATTTGTAAAATGTGATAGAGGAGACGTTTCCTTATTTATAAAATGTGATAAAGGAGACTGTTCCTTATCTGTTAAATGTGATAAAGGAGACTGTTTCCTTATTTATAAAATGTGATAACGGGGACTGTTTCCTTATTTGTAAAATGTGATAAAGAAGACTGTTTCCTTATTTATAAAATGTGATAGAGGAGACTGTTTCCTTATTTGTAAAATGTAATAATGAAGTATGTTGTCTTATTTGTGTAATTGAGAAGTGAGACGGTTTCCTTATTTGTAAAATGTGATACGGAAGACTGTGCCCGTTTTTGCATAATGTGATAAGAGAGACTTGTCAATATTTATTAAATGTGATAAAGGAGACTGTTTCCCTTTTTGTAAAATGTGATAAAGGAGACTGTTTCCCTATCTGTAAAATGTAATAATGAAGTATGTTTCCTAATTTGTACAATGTGATAAAGGAGACTGTAAAATGTGATACAAAGACTGTTCCCGTTTTTTCATAATGTGATAAGTAGTCAATATTTATAAAATGGAATAAGTGAGACTGTTTCCTTGTTTGTAAAACATGATAAGGAAACCAGGTTCTTATGTGTAAAATGTGATATGGAAGACTGTTTCCTGTTTTGTAAAATGTTATAAGGTAGACCTCTGAATGCTTTCATATGGTTTGGGAATTCAGTCACAGATAAACATTACTTTAGTAACAACAAATAAATTGTTGGTAAAAGAGTAAAAATTCCGATTTTACGTTTCCATTTCAAAAAGATCTGAGAGATTCGTCTACAAATAAAACCATCAGTCTGTGACTATGTTGTTACCAGTTGCACACTTGTAGTTTAGGACAGAAAATAGAATAAAGCTTTTATTGCATAAGTGGTTGTGTGTGTGTCTATGTTTTTTTTAATATTCAAGTCAGATTTCAAAAAATATTAACAGTAATGGATTCTCGGGTATGTGACTTCTGTTGGCAATTTTATTCTTACTAATAGTAATATGTTTTTATGGTCAGAGTCAGACGAAACCATTTATATAACGAAATCACAAACGTAGGAACACTGATGTCGTTATTCACGAGAATAAACAAGGAATCAATATAACAGAGGTCAGAATTTAGGACAAATGTGAAGATTCCAACTTTCGTAAGGTTAATTTGTATTCACCTGAAAATGAATACATCACCGTCGTTTTTGTCCTTTCTGTCGTTGGCTTTTCGTTTATGTTTGGTGATCGGTTGTTCTGGCTTATGGTGATTATTTTAAATTTCTAAGCTTGTGTTTGGTTTTTCACCACTTTATTTATTAGTTTAAAGGTAAATAAAAGTTATATTACGATTGAACTCTGCAATTTATCCCTTCTTCTTTATTACACACAAAAATGCTGTTTGTGTATTATTGCCTACTATGTCAGGTCTGTAATGTGTATTATTGCCTACTATGTCAGGTCTGTTGTGTATTATTGCCTACTATGTCAGGTCTGTAATGTTGCTCCTTTTACTGCGTACTTTTTGCGAAGTGAGTAATATTGTAGATTTTGACAAAATAATTGAAGCAAGAGTAACAGCCGATTGCAGTCAGAGAGAGCAGATAATAGTTTAAAATTTGGCGTTCAGGATTATTTTTTTATACCAGCAGATGTAAAGTGGGCAAAATAAAATATTGTAAACATGCCTACCTTCATTTTGGTTATGAAACACTGGTATCAGATACACTCCATCACCGGATGGACTTCTACCTACATTATTTATAATGTACTAATATGTTTATCTAATCAGCTGATATGAGGGGCACATGTATGTTACAATTATTAAATGCCTTAAATCTATTTGTTCCGACTTTTTGCTCTGTCCGTGTTGTAAAGCGGATACTGTTGTCAAAATTAAATTTATAAATCTGTGGTAAAGCAACAATATTGGTGTTACAATATAATGAGAATATGTTATACTATGTACGATATACGACTGCAACCGACCCTGTTGCTGAAATGGCTCTGATGCCGAAACGCGACAGTGACTTAATTAACGTCCGATTAAAAAGTAAAAAGTATCTCATATATCTACGTATTATTTTTTAGTAAAATTAGTTTATTTTATATCGTACGGACTATTGTATACAGATACAATAATATTTTCGGAGATTTTTTTAAAGTTCAATCGCTGTTTAATAACTCAAATACTACACATTCAGGAAAAATCAATAAACCTTTCATTTTATCAGCGAACATGGATTAACTTAAATCTAATTGCATGTCGAGTTGTTTCCTTGAAATAAAAATAACGAATGTATTACCGAAAAAGTCTCTATCAGCTTTATTACTATTAAACTCACTGGAGTATAGAAAACAGTATATGTTATAGGTTATCAAAATACGTTATATGTAATTAAAATACGTTATATGTAATCATTCTACAGTCTAAATTTAAAGATAAAACCAATAGTTCATATATATTCGGCAAGGTAAACATGTATAAGCCCACCTTTACCGGAGACGTAAACGAAGCTATTGTTATCGTTCGTAATGTTCAGAGGTCGCTCCAAGCCATCTTTTTTTGTGTTGTGGCGGTGGACAACTTTTCCGGCTGGATTGAGAACTGTTATGTTGCTTTGTCGTTGGTCTACAACGAAAATATTATCGTGCATATCAACGCAGAGTCCACCTGGTGACCAGTCTTTTGTATAAGCAAGTGGTTTGCCTGTATATTCTGATTTCACTTTACCATCTTTGCCCATGACAACCACTGAATTTGTTCCCCAATCAGAAACTACAAAGTCTCCATTACTTGCAGTGGTGACAAATGTAACAGCACGACTAAACGATTTTCTTGTGGATTTTGCCATTTTGAAATTTTCGACGTTTGTTCCGTGTTTATCGTACGTCATGAAAATGTGTTGCTTACTGTTTGCAACGACAAACGTGCTACCATGCATGACTGCTAGTGGATAAGAAGCACTGGTACTTTCAAGGTCTACTTTGTACTTCATGCTTTCATCTCTTGATATTAAGGTTATGGCAAAATGGTCGCTAACTGCAATGGTGTCATCTAGACCTGCAATGCTAAAAGCTCCAACGTTGTGTATAGTGTCAGCATGCTCTCCTTTCGTAGAAAATATTTTAATTTTTCTATTTCCATAGTCGCTGATATAAAGTTGGCCATTCATAACAAAAATGCCTGTAATTCTTGGAGACGTTTCGTCTTCAGATAAAAAGACATTAATGCGACGCTTAAGTGTCAGCGATAATACTTTTGGTATGTCGGATTCCTCTGACCCTGGCGGCAAAAATGACCTAACAGTGCTAGGTGCTCCTGGTGAAAATTCAAAGAATCGTATATTATCAACGTTTCCATACAGATTTCGTAGTTTAACCTCTGGCAATTGACATCTGACATCTGTATTCGGTTGTGGTAACTTGTCAAGAGATTTCAATCTGCCAGATAAAGCAGGTTCCAGATAAATTACTTCTGCCTCTTTCCCATTATTTGCAACATTTGTACAAACTTCGCTTCCGTATGTCAAAAGTGCATGACGTTTATTAATGTCTGCCTTTTGTGCTGTGCACCTCTGTTTCTCAGCATCGACATGTTTCTTTACATTTTCAATAATTTCAGTTTTCTCCTTTTCAATTCGTTCTCTTAGTTGTTTCGACGTGTTTTCAATTTCTTCGATAGCAGATTGTTCCGACTTTTCAAGCTCACGAACAACTGTTTCAAATTCTACGTCCGCATCGAATAAATCTTTAATTTTTATCTCTAATCTAGAAACCATTTCAAAAATGCGTTCTCTTTTTGAGTTATCAACTTCGTTCAACGGAACTGCAGAGTGATCAAAATGGCTGCCTAGACGACATTCCCGACAAACGAGAGTGTTACAATGTTTACAATAGTGATCAAGAACTTCCTTTCCATGTTGCTCGCAATGCATAATTCTCTTATTTCGAATAATGTCATCGTGACTTCCACGGGCCAATTCATCTAACGACTTGACGTCATGGTCAATGGTCATGCGTGTCGAAGAGTGTGCATTTCCACAGGAATCGCAAAGAAAATCTTCACAGTCTAGACATTTGAATTTCGCTAGATTTTTCAGTTGTCTAATTTCACAAACAACACAGTATTTTTCCGAACTGTGTTTTGATCCATACACGCTAACTTTCGTGATCAAATATTCATTCGAAGGGAAGTCGGTAGCCGCATGCGCAGTAACATCAATAGTTTCCTCGCATATAGGGCACTCTATAGTGTCTGATGTTTTATTTGTGTCTAAAATTCGTTGTAAGCACTCATGACAAGTAGAATGTAGACAGGGGAGAATACGTGGCCGCTGAAGCACTTTGTCACAGACTCCACAGAGAATTTCATCTGGTGGACGTTCAACTCCTGGCACATCGCCAGACATTTTTTCAGCTGAAAAACGAACAAGAAATAAATTTGAATTGAACGGTTCGAACCATAAGTAAATGCATAAATGCTTTAGCAAAAACTTAAAAATTTATGCATCATAATTATACTATGTTTGAATTGAATGTCGGGTATTTTTTGTATGGACTCATTGTTAGTGCTATAAAAACTTTAAGGAAAAGGTACTTACTTTACTGAACTGAACAATATAAAAGATTTTTTGTTTTGATTTTTTTTCAAATTAGTACTCGAGATTTACTCATGTATTGTCAAGAGTAAGTTTATGTATCTCGGTATTAACCATAAATGCCTGCACAATAGCGTCGTATCCACAATATAAGCTTAATACGTAAAGCGAATATGAGGGTTTAAATGCACGTTCGTTTTGTTATATGTAAATATTTAGTAGAATAAAAACGGTTATTTGCACTTACCATCTGTAAAAATATTAAAATATTATTTGGGTAGACACTTATTGCGTGTGATTTATGCCAAGATTTGTTTTTTTTTCAATTTTTAGCTAATAATATTACAGATGTTAATATTTCAGTCTTTCATGGCTTCTTAAACTTAAAACTTCGTACTTGAAAAATATTTACAATTCTTTGACGGTAATATTCTTATTATTCTGTATTACCATTGACATATTTTAATTAACGAATGCGGCAACGATTTTTCCTGTTGATATTTTTCCTTGACAACGATCAAGAGATGAATGGTAGTTGTAAGAACAGGTCATTGCTGGCTTTAAATTTGAAAAGCGCAATTCATTAACAAAATATTATTTTTACAGTATTAAAAATGTCACCTTACCGTCTTCCCGCTTGCAGAAATTTCTCTTGAGGTGAAATCATAAAGTTGAATTTATTATTTATCAGCTGGTATAATTTTAGTTTATTTACCTGACTTCTAGTACAAACACTGTACAATAAATCAAAGCTTTGATCAATATTAAATACCCATTTTTAAGGCTACCTTAAATTCAATGTTTGTTTGGAGTACCTTTTATGTTAAGTGTGCACTTTGTTGAGAAAAAATTATATCTTACTTTTCATAGGTCTATGCAAGAAGAAAACAGTGAAATACTGAGTGATTGTATAACGGTCTGCAATAGGTTTGTTTGTTTGTAAATCGGAGGTTTATGTTTACTTTCAGCAAATTTTTTAGGTATAGCGCGGCATCCAGTTTTTATTGGGAAGGAAGCCGATTTAACTGGTTAAAACTCCCGATCTTTGGTAGGAAAACCGATAATCTTTGTCATTTCAGATTGGAGTCGAACACTCCATGCTCGCAGTAAGACTCGAATCTGCAATCTTAATTATAAATAGTAGATGATGAACTACCTAAATGTAGGATATGGACATTGTAACAAACTAACAAACGAGTCAATTGAAGAAGTGGGAAGGGCCAATAGGAATTCGACTTTAATTGCCACCGAAAATGTATGGAGAGTTGTGTAGGAAGGGAATATTAAGTAATTGGCTACACTGTGCCTACTCTTTTTCGAAATCTACAAATGAGGTCATAATCTTGCCATAAGCGTGGCACTTTCTAAGCAAATTTCCCAGCATAACCCGCGGCTCCGTATTATAGCCTGGCAATCTACCAACTAGTCTTCATTTCCATCACATGGGCACGCGCTGATCAGCTATCTGGTTTGAGTAAAAGAAATTGTAATTAGTGCCTAAAATAAATTAAACCTTCAATTTTATATGGAGATAATTTATTTCCTAACATAGAAATATATAGGTGTCTTGAAAACCCGGTTCCGAAATCCTGGTCCGACTAACATTCAGACTTTGGTGGGGACCTAACCGTTGTTAGGGGAATATGTGTCTAACCTATATAAGTTTGTATGAAAGATTTTCATTTTAGTTATTATTAAATGGTTTAGAAGTCTGCTAATCAAACAGGTTTTATATATGTATATCTGCTGGGAAAACTTGAAATATTTAAAAGTCTAAGCAATGATATGAAAACTAATGGAAATTAACATGATCCTCACACGTCAGGGTTTCTGTGTCCACATGTTCACACGTCAGGGTTTCTGTGTCCAAATGTTTCCACGAAATGGTTTCTGTTTCCACATGTTTCCACGAAAGGGTTTCTGTGTCCACATGTTTCCACAAAACCCTGACAAACTTAGCTAGGAAATTCCCGGGCTAGAAGATTTTCATTTGACGTCAAACCTTCAAAATATCAACTAATGAAATTGCTTGAGAGAAGCAAGTGTTTGGCTATAGTCATTCTTACTCATCCTTAAGTGGGAAGAACACTTAACGCAACTAATAAATAACGCGGTAATAACAAACTATTAACACTACTGTACAAAATACTCTGATTTTCACAAGGTCTATACAACACATTCGTTTTGTTTATTTACAATCAACATCGGGATATCCCCTAACCAAGTCGTGAATCAAAGCGAGCTTTTGATTGGCTACATTAAGGTATGATGTAGCCTATCAAAATAGTGACTTCTAGCCCGGGAATTTCCTAGCATAGTTTATCAGGGTTTCGTGGACACTTACAGTGGACATAGAAATCCTGACTTGTGAGGAATGGAAATTAACGTAAGGTTGTAAAAGCTAAGCTAAAATATCTTTTGATCCCTTTTAAACTTTATATAACATTCTAAAAATCTATATACATGTAGTATTCAAATTGTGAAATTGAAAATTGATGTATTATATTTTCATGATTTCGCCTCGGTTTTATTTTTATCAGAAGTATATTAAACGTAAGCGATAAAGTCACATAAGTAAGTCTTACAATTTATCAAAGTAAATAGAGATAAAATTCAATAGAATTTGATAGATGTAATCGATGAACTTGAACATTCTGAATACCATCTACCGTTAATCACGTCATTTATAATTACATATTAGCCTTTTATGAACACAAATCTTATACATTACACCTCTTGTACTAAAATTGAATGGTCTTTTGATAATCTATTTCAAAACAGTATTACGTGGTTTACCTACATGAAAAGGGGAAATAACTCTTCTGCGGTTCCCAGCATCTTTCTAGTAATCTCAATATTTTGAAATATTTCATATAGTTTCAACATAATATAATTGCTTCGTTGATGTTAAAACTGGTGCATGGGACAAACAGACTATCTGAACTTCCGCAGGCATATTGCAAATGCCGTCCTAGTATCGTCAAATCTAATGACTTTTTGCCAATGGACTTTCAACATGGATATTTTATAGGACTATGCGGTAAATATAAAACCTTCACCGCATTCATAAACTTAGTTTACGCCATATATTTGTTACCCGGTACAGCAAAAAATCGCTAAATCTGAGTTTTGAATAATCACTAAAAGTGTATGAGTTTGAAATATGTTTCCGTAAAAAAATGGTTTTGCAATTTTTATTGTTTCTATTAGACACAGTAAATATTCTTATTAGGACTATATATATAACTTCTCTAAATTGTCGCGACTTAATTGGTATTTTATCTTTCTCAAAACTTTGAGCTGTTTTTTGCAGATGATACAATATTATCAACATGTATATTCCATTTGCCGTCAGTCTGAAATGTTATACCCAAATGCTTATGTGATGTAGTTATTGGTATCGGTTGGTTGTTAAATGAAAAAATTAAGATGCGGATTCTGTATACTTGAAAATAACATGATCTGAGTTTTATTAGGATTGAAGGACATAAGCCATTTTTTGGACCAATTAGAAAGTTAACTCGTGGTCATGTAACTTTTGTATTTTTGTCTGGATAATCATCTGAGTAGTTGAACGACGCATCGTCTGCAAAGGGATTTCAGCTTGCCTGCAATGTCTTTTATATCGATAATAAGTAGTAAGGGCCCGAGAACGGATCCTTGGGGTACTCCAGCAGTTATTGATTTTATTTCCGATTAAGCATTATTTGTTATTACTCTTTGTTTTCTTTCATTTAGAGAGCTTGAATACCAGGTTATGATGATTCCAGAAATTCCATAAGATCCCATTTTGTGAAGTAGCCCATTATGTCACAACCTTTCATTTAAGGGAAAAATATTTTTTCCAAAAACATTTCTTTTTGGGGAAAAATATTGTGCAAACAATAATAATTATTGTAAAAGTGACTACTTAGCGTGTAAAATACGTCCATTCCAAAACAAACAAACGGACAAGAACAAGTTAATAAACAATAAATCAACTGAAAAAAAGGAGCGAGATGTGGGATATAAGGCACAAAATTCTGCCACTGGAAAAGTATGGAATATTGGGGGTAGGGGCGGAGGATTTACCATTGTTGTTGCAGCTTCAATGAATATACTCTTTTTCGAAATTTTCAAAAGGGGTCTTTATCGTTCAAGGAGCTTAGCAGTCTCCAAACACGTCACTCTCTACGGTCCACGGCCATGCTTACGATTTTATGACATGACAACCCCCCTAGGAGAGGGTCTCTCTTATCCGCTACCCCGGGACGAGCTAGGCTGCTCTGTTCGCCGCGCACTGGGATCCCTAAAAATAATTCACGACTTTTCTAGCGGCTTAGTCGCAATTCATGTTTTTTTTGTGCAACCACATGGTTTTTTCTTTCATGCCTAATTCCTTAATCAAATGCGAAATCGCAAAATGTCGCAACCGTAAATCACGAACACAGCCAAACAAGGCAAAAAAATATGTTTTTCACAGCTTAAAAATTACACTAAAAGATTGTAATTATTTTAATAAGTATTTGAAAATGAACTTGAAAAACGTCTATTATATGTATACCTTTTACTAAGTATTTATTAGAAATCTAGTAAAATATAACTTATCTACGCACAATTTTAAAAGTGCGAAAAGGATACAGATATCTAAACAAAAACTAAGACTTCTATTGCGTATTACTATTTCTTAAACTAAATACGACGCAAATATTATATTACTTCATGGTTGAAAAAAACATGGAAAGCGTAACAATATATTTTGTTAGAAAACAAATATTTTAATTGGATTATTGGTTCGTATTTCAGGTAGTTTCAAAATCTCTTATTGGATTAATTAAGGCAAGAAATAGTACATTTTCCCAGTTGGTTTAATAATAAATTATTCTAAAATTTAGTATATGTCACTCATTTAAGCTTTTTTTATTATATATAATGTTGAACGAAATATGATTTCTTTCCATAAAAACTGATTATTAAAATTAGCCACGAGATTTAAACTTCATTAACATCAAACGTTGTCGTGTTATTAAAATTTTGCAACCCAGAAATGAGTTATCTATACATGTACATGAAGTCGTATACATATTTAACCTAGCAGCGTCTTTCAACCAGCGTTCATTTAATGGATGTCTGTTAAGCATAATAACTAATGACCAATTCGAAGTTGAACTCGAACTCTTAATCGAAGTTTAGCTCAAACTCTAACTCGACGTTTCAATCAGACGATGATCGACTACACTCTTTTCGGACAATGTACGAATACTCCTATATATGTCTAGAAATTGGGCTAAATATAATTGAATACTTTCAAGAGTTATTTTTTAACGAAATAGGCGATAAATTCTCGTCAGATGCTTGCATTTTCTACTTGTTTCTAATGATAGTTCAAATTGACATTTTATTTTTTGGACAAAGTACGAATATTTTTCTTGATATATTTCTAGAATTAAGGCCCAAGATAATTTAATACTATCAATTGTTATTTATCAATAACGACAAACAAAAACGATGGTATGACACACACTCCATATATGTCTACAAATTTCAACAAATAAGATTTTTTATAACTACTAACATTTTAAGTAATGTGTGAAAAAGTGTAAAAGTGTAAGTTTCCGGATGTCAAAACAGAACAATGGTTAATAAAAAATTCCCAGTGATAATCGGTTAAACCGCAACAAAAAATTCCCAACCTGTCCTTATATTAGTCACAGGAAAACCCAAACATCTATAACCAGACGAGACTTTCGTGGAGGTAAGAAGTAAGTATATTTTGTATATACTAAATTGTTGTAATTGATTATAGTTTAAATGGTACAATGAGCGGAAATAATATTATCTGACTCTATATTTTATAACGAATGCGATATAATAAATATACATGTAATGTGGCATTGACATTTTATTATTCAAGCCACGAAAAACCTAATTTTAATTAATGTGTTATTGAGTTTATTACTGCTCTTTTTGTTTCGGCCCTTACATTTTACATGTCATGTACAAGTAAATGTGGGGGAAGAGATATTTGGCAATCGATGATTTGTTTTAACAACTGCAAGGCTCTGTGTACATTCTGCAACATAAAATGTCCAACACCATCTAAAGTACTTTGCAAATAATGGCTGTGCGTTCCACACTTCTTTCTACAAGAAAAGTTACAATTTCCGAGTTTCCGACATTAATGGCAATTACCTCAATGAAAATAAAGAACGATATTCAAGTAACATAAGACTTTTACAAATAATTTTACTGTTAGAATTTCAAATTTTTACACTAATTATTAAACAACAAGTATCTTATTTGTGAAATTGTCTTGTTCCGTTTCTACTTGGCATGCGATAGCCAACTTTTGTACAAAAATGCACCACACAATGAGTTTACTTAAATAAGTCTATGAAACAACATTTAAAGGCGACCTCAAAGTAATTTTTAATTCAATTCAAATTTAATTGACGCTGAATTGAGTTATTTCCAAGATAAATAATGTCTATAACACTAAAACTTATATTTCAAAATATGAATGATTATTTATGAACGAAGTTTTTTGTACTGCTAATTTATAAAGATGTTTTTTTAAGTGAGATAATTGGTAGTTTTACTATTGATAACATGCTTGTAGAACCTTATTTCGGACAGTGTGTTCTATTCAAGGATTGCCTGTTTTCCTTTTGATGGTCGGGCGTTTTTAATGTTACGCATAATCAAAGGGGTCTTTATCGTGCAAGAAGAGTGACCCTTTGAAACACGTTATCCGCTATCTGTGTTCAAGCTTTACGTAACCTTACAACCTACCAGTAGAGAGGACAGGCCTAAGGACGTAAATAAACCCCCAATATTAAGGTTATATAAATAAAGAAAATGTACAAGTAAGTTGCCAAGTAACAATAGGCAAAGAAATTATTGTTAGAGACACAATGACCGTATATATTTACACTAAATCAGCAGACGCCAAGACAACAAAATTACACAAAATCTTAGTACTAAATTTTTAAGAATATATAAACACAATAGACAACAAACGTGCAAATCGAATTAACAAAAAAAGGCACAAACATTTACAAACAAATGGAGGTAATGGACTGAAGGTAAGCATATCGACTAAGTCCCGCCCTGAAACTCGCCATGAAAGGCGTACTGAATACGTAGATTAGTTTAAACATATTTTATTTGCAAAAAAGTCAGCAATATGGATAAGACACAAGTTAAACAAACTTATGAAGTCTTCTCCAACAATAGCAAATATTTTATAATAATATATGATGAGTATGCTAAAAAAAGTATCAGTATATACATTTTTAAAAGGTAGGAATTAAGTAACGAAAGCATAAACATAAACATATTGTAAACATATACATATTGTGTGTGTTTGTGGATTATACTATCATGAATCCTTTGACCCTTTAATAAATGTTAACACGTTCCTAAATATGTCTGTATTTTCTTGTAATGAAAATATATCTGTTCCTGACACCAGTAAGCGTAGATCTATAATGCGTCTATTGTGGACCCAATGAAGGTTTTGCATTAGTATTTGTCTTTGGTTTATGTAGCGAGGACATTCAACGAAATAATGGAAGGCATTTTCTACTGGAGCTCCACATTGACATGATGGGTCGGTGATTAAGTTGACTCTGTATAAGTCATAATTCAAAAAAGACGCACAACATCTCAGTTGTGTAAGAATAATATTTAACTTTCTTGGGCCGTATGAAAAGTAATTTGGAATTGATAAGTCGTTTGAATATGACATTAAAAGTTCGCGTTTAAATTTTGATGCTGAACCTGATTGTCTCATTTCAAGTTCAAGATTGTTCCAAAGCCTTATGGTTGATGGTATGTAGGAGTTCATGGTTAGGGATAGTCTACAAAAAGGAATAATAAAGTCATTCCCGTTTCGTAAAGGGTATGTTGTTGTACTTTGAATTTTTGGAGGAATAAGTTTGTACATAAAATCCGGTTTCTGTTCCTTTTGGATATTATAAAACATATTTAATTTCCGTTTTTCCCGTCTTATATTTAGTTTTTCCCATCCAAGTTCACTATAAACTTTGCTTGTGCTAGCAAAGACTGGGAGTCCTGTAACAATTCTTGCAGCCTCGAGTTGTAATTGTTCCAACTTCGAGGCATAAAGAGTTCCATAGTTATCCCATACTTCGCTAGCATATTCAAGCATGGGTCTTATAAAGACTATGTATAACTTCTCTAAATTGGCGCGACTTAATTGGTATTTTAACTTTCTCAAAACATTAATCTGTTTTTTTGCAGATGATACAATATTATCAACATGTATATTCCATTTGCCATCAGTCTGAAATGTTATACCCAAATGCTTATGTGATGTAGTTATTGGTATCGGTTGATTGTTAAATGAAAGATAAGATGCGGATTCTGTATACTTGAGAATAGCATGATCTCAGTTTTATTAGGGTTGAAAGACATAAGTCATTTATTGGACCAATTTGCGAGTTCATCTATGTCGTGGTCAATTAAATTTTGTATTTTTTCTGGATGTTTATCCGAATAGTTGAACGACGTATCGTCTGCAAAAAGTCTACAAAGGGATTTCAGCTTGTCTGCAATGTCGTTTATATAGATGATAAAAAGTAAGGATCCGAGAACGGATCCTTGGGGTACTCCAGCAGTTATTGATTTTAATTCAGATTGTGCATTATTTGTTACTACTCTTTGTTTTCTTTCATTTAGATAGCTAGAGAACCAGGTTAAGATATTTCCAGAAATTCCATAAGATCCCATTTTATGAAGTAACCCATTATGCCAGACTTTATCAAATGGGTCGAGCACTGGAAACCCTCCCGTATGGTCCCAGTGTATTGAAATAAGAACAAAGTGTATAAGTAGTGACAGACAATGGAAGACGCAACAATCGGATAATTTTCTGAAAGGTCATCCATACCTATTTTTATTCATTAAACAAGAGGTTTGCTATCAGAAAATGTTACTTTATTTACTATTAAAACTGTCATCATCTGCAAATTTGGACAAAGTGGCAGGCGTATAAAACTGATTAAAGGATAATTCTGAATCGTTGTAACGATGTAAATATCTACAGTGCCTAGTCGTGCGGATGTCCGGTATATAGGAAATACACCTATATATAATCATGTATGACCTTGTTTGAACCATCATATAATATATAATATTTCAATAACGCACATTTTAAAACAGAAAATATTTAGGGAAATGTATTATTGTTTAGAAATAATACATTACTGGCCTTTAAGGCAACCACGTGTCTAACTTAAATTTAATTGGAAGAAAAGATGAAGTATCATTTGCTCAATATTCTTAGTATGGAGAATGTAAAATTAAGTGTTGAGTCTTTTAGAGCTGATAGTCAATGTTTTAAATCATCGGATAATTTTTTTTCAAATCATTTTTTTTGCTAAAAAATAACCTATACATATTGAAAAATATATAAACAACATTATAATTACACCCTAATTAAAGGTTTCCAGGTGAAAGCATATAAGTTAATACACCCGTGAACGACTGGGGTCGAAGTCAGGAACACACTATGAATTGCGCATTGCTTAAAACAGGGTCGACTTTCACGTGCAAATCGTGGTATATTTTTTAACTCAGACAATCGGTATAAAATGTCTTTTCTTTACTGCATTAGTCAAATAAAAATCTAATAAGGTGACGCTATGCCAAGGTAAAATGCTGCTACCCGGAATATCGCTGTCGGTCGAATCGAGGCCAAGGAATCACAGAATGCTGTCTCCAGAACGTACAATGTTCATCGTAGCACAATTTCACGCTTTGGAGACGCTACCAGCTCAGGGCGTCCGAGTGTTACAACTCGGTCGCAGGATCGTTACATTAGATTATTCCATCTACGGAACAGGACTATTGCTGCAACAGAAACAGCTGTAAATGTCCCTGGGTTGCGCCGTATATCACCACAGACAGTACGCAATCGGTTACGCTCTCATGGATTGCAGGCAAAGAGACCTTACATCGGAGCATCACTGAGACGCCAACACCGCCGAGCAAGGGTTAGATGGTGTACTACTATTCGTTTATGGAATTTACAGAACTGGAGAAGAGTGTTGTTCAGCGATGAGTCACGTTTTCAGCTTGAAAAGTGAGATGGTCATTTACGAGTGTACAGGCGCCGAAATGAACGTTTTGCGCAAAACTGTGTCTTATAAAGAAACAATTTTGGCGGAGGCAGTGTTATTATTTGGGCCGCTATCTCTTACGCCAGGAACACACAGCTGATACATATCCAAGGCAATCTTAACGCTGTTGGGTATAGAGACGAAACTATACGGCCGCATTTATTGCCCTTAATTGATATTCAAAGATAAATTTTTCAACACGACAATTCCCGACCACATATAGCACACGTAATACCGGTAGTAGATTTTTTTAGGGCAACAGAATGTTAATGTGATCCGTTGGCCATCACGATCTCCGGATCTTAACACTATTTAACATCTGTGGGATGAACTGGATCGCGCGTGCGCCAACCACCGCCGCAAAATCTGCAACAATTAAAGCAGGCACTTCAGTATGAGAGGCAAAGAATACCGCGTGTTCGTACTCAACGTTTAATTGATTGTTTGTTTTTGTTTGTTTGAATGGTGTTTTAACGCCACTTTCAGCAATTTTTCAGCTATTTCATGGCGTCCAGTTTTTATTGGGGGAGGAAGCCGGAGTACCCGGAGAGAACCCCCGACCTGCGGTAGGAAAACTGGCAATCCTTGTCAATTAAGATTGGAGTCGAGTACACCCTGCCTGCAGTGAGAATCGAACCCGCAATCTCAGTGTTGACAGACCACGTGATCAATAGTAGACGAACTACCTTGACCACTCGGCCACCGAGGCCCCACGTTTAATTGAAACCACGCTAAGAAGAGTAATGGCTGTATTACAAGCAAATGGTGGGCACAACAGATACTGACATTTTTGCGTGATTTATTGACAATATGCGACAAATGTTATATGCCATTGTAAAAGAACTCGTGAACAAGAAGTGTGCAAATTTTTACATTTCTGTAACAATTATTTATATGATAAATTGTTAAAATAATATATGAGGAAAAAATTCCCATTTTTTTGTATGTTGCGTGTCTTTTTTGAGTGAGTATAATAAAAGTTAGCAAAACATACTCGTTCTTAAGATGAAAAAAACCACTAAAGAACGACAGGATAAGTTATTAATGTTTAGATGGAGATTGCACTTGATTTGTTTTTTGTTATAATTTAGTTTAATGCCACCTTTTTGCATTCAGTTTTTATCTAGGGACGAAGTTAGACTAGTGCCCAATGAAAACGTCTGGCCTTTGGAAGGAAAAACTAACAATACTTGTAAATTAAGATTGGAGCACCAACGAACACGGAGAGACTAACCTCAACCTCAATGCGGACAGGCACTCAATCAAAAGCAGATAACTAACTGCCATAACAACTCTACCAGCACACTCCCCCTAAAAAAGCAAAAAACATTTAAACTATGACAGTTAATAAGTTAAAAAAGGACGACAGACAAATAACATGGTAAATGCAGGTCAGTTTTGGGGCATCGATGCTTTATCAATGAAATTCTCTTTCAAATGAACTATTGGACACAACACACGATATAAAGCCATCATAAAAATTACGATTGATATTAAGTTTGGGTATACCGCAGGTCGGGGGTTTTCTCTGGGTACTCCGGCTTCCTTCCCCAATAAAAACTGGACGCCATGATATAGCTGAAAAATTGCTGAAAGTGGCGTTAAAACACCATCAAACAAACAAACAATAAGTTTGGGTATTTTGGTGTATCCAACATCCGATGGCGACCTTAAAGCGAATATGTATGTAAAAAAGTTTTATCATACTTAAAAAGAATAAAACGATATATCAACGTTCAAGAGTGTGACACATATCAGATTTCAGGATTTGAAATTGCGCATTATTTGAGAGATGTAGCTGTTTCTGTACAAATTTAATTGAAGTCGTGTTCATGATTCAAAGCCAATCTAATTAAAATCTAATCTTTCACGTGCTCCCAATTTTTTTTAATTTTTAATTAAATGTTTCAAGTGCTCTCCTTTTTTCGCGACCACAACGCGACATGACAAACACAAGGGGAGCAAATGAAATATTTAATTTTAATTAGATTGGAAGCATTGATGGGACTTCCTTCTGAATTACAAAATAAAATTCTTATTTTAGCATATTTGTCTTTGAAAGGCAAACATTTATCAGATTCGTGTACATTGTTATATCTATCAGCATTTATGGTCTTTTAGACTGAGTAAGAGAAAACATTTGTTATTTGCATTTACCATGGTCCAATTAAAATCAGACTTTAAAAGTGCGAGATTCTGAGACAACTTTTGACGCCGCTTTTTTAAATCCTACACATGAATTAGGTCGGTTAAATTAATCAAACATACTTAAGTTTATTTAGAAAAAACCTAGACAGTACCAGAACAATTGCAATTGTCAATGTTCAAGTCAGTGCTGTGATTCTACGATGTTTAAGTCAGTGCTGTGATTCTACAATGTTCAAGTCAGTGCTGTGATTCTACAATGTTCAAGTCAGTGCTGTGATTCTTCAATGTTCAAGTCAGTGCTGTGATTCTACAATGTTCAAGTCAGTGCTGTGATTCTACAATGTTAAAGTCAGTGCTGTGATTCTACAATGTTCAAGTCAGTGCTGTGATTCTACAATGTTAAAGTCAGTGCTGTGATTCTACAATGTTAAAGTCAGTGCTGTGATTCTACAATGTTAAAGTCAGTGCTGTGATTCTACAATGTTCAAGTCAGTGCTGTGATTCTACAATGTTCAAGTCAGTGCTGTGATTCTACAATGTTCAAGTCAGTGCTGTGATTCTACAATGTTAAAGTCAGTGCTGTGATTCTACAATGTTCAAGTCAGTGCTGTGATTCTACAATGTTCAAGTAAGTGCTGTGATTCTACAATGTTCAAGTCAGTGCTGTGATTCTACAATGTTCAAGTCAGTGCTGTGATTCTACAATGTTAAAGTCAGTGCTGTGATTCTACAATGTTCAAGTCAGTGCTGTGATTCTACAATGTTCAAGTCAGTGCTGCGATTCTACAATGTTCAAGTCAGTGCTGTGATTCTACAATGTTCAAGTCAGTGCTGTGATTATGCAATGTTCAAGTCAGTGCTGTGATTCTACAATGTTCAAGTCAGTGCTGTGATTCTACAATGTTCAAGTCAGTGCTGTGATTCTTCAATGTTCAAGTCAGTGCTGTGATTCTACAATGTTCAAGTCAGTGCTGTGATTCTACAATGTTCAAGTCAGTGCTGTGATTCTACAATGTTCAAGTCAGTGCTGTGATTCTACAATGTTAAAGTCAGTGCTGTGATTCTACAATGTTCAAGTCAGTGCTGTGATTCTACAATGTTCAAGTAAGTGCTGTGATTCTACAATGTTCAAGTCAGTGCTGTGATTCTACAATGTTCAAGTCAGTGCTGTGATTCTACAATGTTCAAGTAAGTGCTGTGATTCTACAATGTTTAAGTCAGTGCTGTGATTCTACAATGTTCAAGTCAGTGCTGTGATTCTACAATGTTCAAGTCAGTGCTGTGATTCTTCAATGTTCAAGTCAGTGCTGTGATTCTACAATGTTCAAGTCAGTGCTGTGATTCTACAATGTTAAAGTCAGTGCTGTGATTCTACAATGTTCAAGTCAGTGCTGTGATTCTACAATGTTAAAGTCAGTGCTGTGATTCTACAATGTTAAAGTCAGTGCTGTGATTCTACAATGTTAAAGTCAGTGCTGTGATTCTACAATGTTCAAGTCAGTGCTGTGATTCTACAATGTTCAAGTCAGTGCTGTGATTCTACAATGTTCAAGTCAGTGCTGTGATTCTACAATGTTAAAGTCAGTGCTGTGATTCTACAATGTTCAAGTCAGTGCTGTGATTCTACAATGTTCAAGTAAGTGCTGTGATTCTACAATGTTCAAGTCAGTGCTGTGATTCTACAATGTTCAAGTCAGTGCTGTGATTCTACAATGTTAAAGTCAGTGCTGTGATTCTACAATGTTCAAGTCAGTGCTGTGATTCTACAATGTTCAAGTCAGTGCTGTGATTCTACAATGTTCAAGTCAGTGCTGTGATTCTACAATGTTCAAGTCAGTGCTGTGATTCTACAATGTTCAAGTCAGTGCTGTGATTCTACAATGTTCAAGTCAGTGCTGTGATTCTACAATGTTCAAGTCAGTGCTGTGATTCTTCAATGTTCAAGTCAGTGCTGTGATTCTACAATGTTCAAGTCAGTGCTGTGATTCTACAATGTTAAAGTCAGTGCTGTGATTCTACAATGTTCAAGTCAGTGCTGTGATTCTACAATGTTCAAGTCAGTGCTGTGATTCTACAATGTTCAAGTAAGTGCTGTGATTCTACAATGTTCAAGTCAGTGCTGTGATTCTACAATGTTCAAGTCAGTGCTGTGATTCTACAATGTTCAAGTCAGTGCTGTGATTCTACAATGTTCAAGTCAGTGCTGTGATTATACAATGTTCAAGTCAGTGCTGTGATTCTACAATGTTCAAGTCAGTGCTGTGATTCTACAATGTTAAAGTCAGTATTGTGATTCTACAATGTTAAAGTCAGTATTGTTATTCTACAATGTTCAAGTCTGTGCTGTGATTCTACAATGTTCAAGTCAGTATTGTTATTCTACAATAATCAAGTCAGTGCTGTGATTCTACAATGTTAAAGTCAGTGCTGTGATTATACAATGTTCAAGTCAGTGATGTGATTCTACAATGTTAAAGTCAGTGCTGTGATTCTACAATGTTCAAGTCAGTATTGTTATTCTACAATGTTCAAGTCAGTGATGTGATTCTACAATGTTCAAGTCAGTACTGTTATTCTACTATGTTCAAGTCAGTGTTGTGATTCTACAATGTTAAAGTCAGTAGTGTTATTCTACAATGTTCAAGTCAGTGCTGTGATTTTACAATATTCAAGTCAGTGCTGTGATTCTACAATGTTCAAGTCAGTGCTGTGATTCTACGATGTTCAAGTCAGTGCTGTGATTCTACTATGTTCTAGTATGTTAATTGCCACGAATAATTATAGCGCGTTAAAGAATCGCTTGAAATTATTGTTTTATTTTGTGTTATTAGTCATGAAAATATTCTAGTACCATCTTTTCAAGCGTAGAAAAAGTTTATAGGAGCTTTTATTTGTCAATTGGATATTACTTGTTGACACGTATCCAGTATGGTCTTTTGGTGGTTCAAGGTGTTTTCGATAAAAACTTATTCATTTTCAGTTCTGCATGTCATGCGCTTTACTACTCCCGTATTTATATATAGAACCAAACCCAAACATGATCACGGTTGACACATGTACTAACTTTAAATAATAATGCCTTCTAAAAGTAGGTACTGTTTCTCTTTTATCCCATGTCATTTCCGCCATTTTTACGCCCCTTCACCTTATCTAAAGATTTTGTCAGTCCTCATTATTTTTATTTATCAAAGGTGTACATAATCGAATATTGTTTGTAAACAAACAGTAGCATGTGTATAAATATTTATAGATACTGGTATTCATTGGTTAAAAGCTTGCACGGGTATTTGGGGTTTGCTCGACTTGAAAGTTCTAAACAGGTGCGTGAATTTAGTCATTCGAGCCATTGCGACTCAAGTGTACACAGGCTTTTTTATTTTATTAAAAAAATGTACATTTTTAATTTTTTGTTTTGTAGATTACTAAAGCCAAAAGAAGAAGAAAAACGCACATCAAACTAAATGTTTTTCTTGGTTTGTTTTGTCATTGCAGGGGAGTTATTCTGAACAATTGTAGTTGTGTTTTTTGTTTTTGACAATAAAGCCTTTGCACTTGATGTCCGCAAGTGGCACCTCCAATATGAGAGTTGTTGTTTATTTGATAAATATTTTATGTTCGTTTGAGTTTGACGAATTAGAACATAAGTATCGTTCTAAACTTAACATGATTTATCCGTCCGACCAAGGACATTAGGTTGACGATGTAGGAGAGCCTCAAATTCTTGTAGACTATATCATCACGTTAAATGTCGAAAACACCTTACGTTTATTTCTCAAACACTATGTTCAATCAAGTACGTATAGTACAATAAATAGAGGGATCAATACAAACATGATGAAAACACGACCATAGGTAATTATTGAATTCAGTATAAAAATGATTTTGTTTTGTTTGTTATCTACCTATTCACTGAATTCCTTGACAAAGATTATAGTATCGAAAAAACTGAAGACCACCATACTTCTATTTGAAAAAGTGCTATGAGTTGCTTGTCGTCATACTATTTTATTTTCATGACATTGCTCAGATCTATTTGTTCTTCAGTTTATTATTACTGACAATGCTCAGATTAACGCTATTTGTTGTTCAGTATATTATTCATGGTATTAGCATGCTCAAAACGCAGTCGTTGGATAAAGTAGCATAGCTAATTAAACCGTCTGACATAGTTCTTTCACTTTAATATAGATTCAAACATACTAAGTTTAAGATTTGACTTTATTTTATCATATTTTTCAGATCAACATTTTGACATTGCTGATGCCTCTTGTTATGGCTGAATCGGCAAACGATCCATATACCACTTAATGTGGCACCGAAATCGTATCCTGTACAAGCGGATGTATGGGGCTTGATATCGGGAAATCCTTAAGTTGTTTTAATAGATGAAAATTTCAGTGTACAATGTGCAACGCGAGATGTCCGACGCCATTAAAAGTACTGTGCATATTCTAACTTTTTGTCACTTGCTAACATCTATAAAAGTTTACAGATAAATAAGACGGTTTTACAGTCATATTAAATTTATAGATGTATAGTTACAGATGGCAATATTACCTCGATTAATACCTGTAATTGAAGGTATGTTTTAATTTAATTGTCAGCTTTCTTTTTTCTCCCAATTTAAACCTTTTAGATTATGAAAAATGTGAATTTGTGAATTTCTAAAACCTCTGACTTTTCGCGAAATAAACATGTAAAGTGTGTCTAGTTTCATCATATCGTCAAAGGCCACCAGGTCAAAGGTCAAGGTAGTATTTCTAATTTGTAAATTTGGTGAATCTGCAAATGTATCTATTTTTTTAAAAAATAGAATAAATGTTTATCTGTTAATAGTTTAGCTTTAAACTGATTTGTTGAGAAAGAAATGAATCGAAATCTGCGATTTTAAGAATTTTCCATGACAGTGAAAGATGATCTATGGCGCAACAATTGGATGATTTTCTGAAAGGTTCATCTATACAAATACTCCATAAAACACGCGCTCAATTATACTTCGAAAGAAAAATAACAAGGAAACCTACCGAACAAAAAAGCCAAAAGTCAATTGACAAATCCGGATGTAGAAAAATATATTCTTTCAATAAAAGAAACGCCTTGCTACGTTTTAATTTACAATAATGAATTTTTAACAATTATCAATTATAATTTAAAAATGACAATTTAACCTTTTAAATATACAGGAAGTTTTAAATGGTTTAGCGTCGTTTCTTTAAATTTGGCATATTGCCACATTATAAAAATGACACTTAAAAATGTGCATACACCGTGAATTGCCGCAAAATTTTGAAAGCGCTTCCATCGGAATGTTTGTGGTCTACTCAAACGTCTATCGGTAGCGTATGGAACAGATTTGATGATGTAACTCGTCAAAACACAAAATATGCAATGACGCGGTTGATTATTGATACTAGAAACATCAGTATCGGACGACTACAGGCTGGAATCTCCCAAAGTTAGGTTGCATGGACCGAGAATGTGAACCAGAGTACCATTTACAGACCATGGTCCCGATTCTAACAAACGAATAATGTCCAAGAGGGGGTAGACCACGCATGGCCACAACACGTCAAGATCCGTACATCCGAGAATTCCATCTATGCAATCGAACAAATGCTAATACGAACTACTTTTTATGTGGTAATTGGAATGTTGTTCAAGAGGATATCATAGATACATATAACATTATACATGCTAGGAACCAAAATTCTAGAAAAAATGAAAGAAATGAAAGAAACCTTTGAACTACTGGACTCATGAAGAACCTGTTTCTAAGATGACAGAAAATATACTAGACGTCAAAGTTCCGCAATAAAACATATGGACTATTTTCTAGTACCTTAGGATCTGTTTTCACTTATGAAAAACACAAAACAACTCCGGGGTACAAAACTGATCATTCAGCAATTACTTTTACATTTTCTGCCAGCCTTGCGAAAAGAGGACGAGTAAGCTTTTAAATGTTGAACTTAAGTATAATGATCAAGTATTTTTTGAAATTCTTAAGATGAATGTCAGAAGTGTTTCAATATCTTATAGTATCTCCAAAACAAGAGAAGAAAAAACAGTTGACCTCAGATCTTGAGAAGGATAAACAAAACTTAGATATGATGAACTCAACTGTAAATCAGAAACAAAATTATAAATAAAACTATAACTGAGTTTATTGATGGTACAGGTCACCGTATATCTGATCAGTCTAAGATTCTTATTTAACAACACAATTACTATACATTATATTCAAGTAAAGGTTTTGATTGTAATGATGAATCATTCTTCGATCACGGCATTATACTCACAGAAGAACAAAAAGCCTTGTATGAGGGTCATGTAACTTATAAAGTATGCTCACAGGCATTAATGGAAATCGTCCAGGTTCTGATGGGTTTAGTGTAGATCTTATAAATTCTTTTGGAAAGATATATGTATTTCTTTATAGATCATTATATTATGGCTATGAGCTAGGAAGTTCTTAAGATTTTCTATACCAAGGTGTCATCACATGTATTCCAATGGAGGGAAAGACTAACGTTATATTGGCAACTGGAGACCAATAAGTTTATTAAATACAGGTATCAAAGTAGCTTCAGCTGTAATTGCAAATGTAATTAAACCTCTGTTACCATTTATCATAAGCGATACTCAAAAAGGTTTCATAAAGGTAAGATTTTTAGGTGAGAACACACAGCCTCTGTATGATTTGATGCATTATCTTGAACAACATAACAAAACAGGCTTATTACATCTTGTAGATTTCGAAAATGCATTTGACTAAATTGAATGGAAATTTTTGAAAATGTACTTTTAAGTTTTAACTTTGGACAACCTATTTGTAAATGCTTTGAAATATTTTTTTTAAAAGCAAAAAGCTGTGTTATAAATAATGGTAACTTGTAAAATTTTGTCCCTCTTGAAAGAGGCTGTCGGCAAGGCGACCCCTTTCACCCTATCTGTTCATTACTGCTGTAGAATACCTCTCTTAAAACGGAAGGCACATAAAAATATTCACGGTATTCTTATTTACGATGTTGAATCGCTCATAAGTCAATATGCTGATGATACCTTTCTTATGTTTGATGGAAGTGAAAACTCATTGAATGAGGAGTTTTGAATCATTTTATAAGGTGTCTGAACCCCTCAGAAACAAAACTGTTTGGATAGGAGACAAAATATTCAAATCTCATTCTTTGCCCAAATTCCACGCTAAATTGGTCACAGGGAAATTTTTAACTTTTAGGCATAAATTTTTCACATGGCCTAAACTATATTACAGATTTAACCTTTCTAAAAACATTAAGGGAATTACATCAATACTAAAAAGTTGCCAACATAAAAAAACTCACTCTACTTGGTAAAATAACAGTTATTAAAACTCTGGCACAACCGAAACTAATTTACCTATTGACAGCCCTACCAAATTTACCCGAAGCAAAATTAAATGATTTGAATTCACTTGTGTACAGTACTTTGTATTCGGAATGGAAAATCAGATAAGATTAAACGAAATACATAACGTGGTGATATATCCCAGGAAGGCTAAAGATGGTCCATCTTCAGTCATTCAACAATTATCTTAAAGTTAATTGGATAAGAAGACTAGTTAACAATTTAGATGGTACATATTTGGCAAAACCTATTTTTATTAAGTATTCAAAATTTTGGCGGCAAAAGAATTTTTACCCTGCAGCAAGAAGAGCTTAAGGAAGTTGCATTGAAAAAACTAATCCTTTTTGTAAAGATGTTCATTTTGCTATCAATTAGCAAAACCTTGAACAAAAATGAATATTAATGAAATAATGTCACTTCATATTCTTAATTTTGTATCAGGAACAAACTACATTAAATGGATTCAATATAATGTGTAGTATTTATGTGACCTTGTTGATCCACTTACTGGTAGCTTTTATAGTTTTGAACAAGTTAGACATAAACTGCAAACCAATAACTTTTTAAAGTATTACAGACTGATTGAAAGTATTCTCAAGTACATTAAACATCAGCTTAAGGAAACATTTTCAAATGTAATCTTTGAAACCCTGAGTAAGGTGGAGAGTGAAAATAGTTCAGAGTAGAAAGATTAAATGGGTGTATGAAAATCTTGTAAATGATCAAATTTCTTTACCAGATGAAAAATTTTTAAAAAATGGGAAGAAATGCTTTCCTGTCGAATAACAGACTGGTTACACTATTTTATTATTCTAAAACTCGCATCTTCAAAATTTTTAGTTTAAACTGTTACACAGAATCATTCCTATACCAATTCATTTTTGTATAATGCTCAAAAATACAGACTTGTGTACATTTTGCAAGTCTCAACGTCAAACGATTCAACATTTATTTTTTGACTGCCATGTGGATTTCATCATTTCTTGTCAAACCATCTAAACTAGTATTGTCAGAATTTTAGCTTTGACACGGATTTCTTCTTTGGTTTTGAAGCAGGGGATTTACTTGTTAACCTGATTTTTATTATTGCTAAAAATTACATATTAGTGTAAACTAAATGACCAAAGGCCAAATATAGTTGAATTTATATATAAAGTTATGTGCTATCGGTCACTTGAGCAGTATGTAGCAAAGAAATACAACATGATGTCTTCATTTGAAAAGAAATGGACCGCTTTGGATCATATTTTGACGGACATTAATTAATTCGCTTTTAGGTCTATTCTGTGTATTTGTGTAAAAATACACAATAATAGTTATTGTGAATTTTTACACAAAAATACACAAATAAATTGTGTATTTTTGTGTAAAATTACACAATAACTATTATTGTGTATTTTTAAAACTTAAATGTTAGGAACGAAATGTTTTTAGTGAGACCTTATTTTGGAGCAGTTTTGACGGCGTTACATCGACCGCAAAGAGTCAGATGGTGCAACAGATTGAGGGTCTGGACACTCCAGAACTAGCGCAGTCTAGTTAGGTGACGAGTCGCGGTTTCTGCTACAGAAGTGTAATGGTAGAACACGTGTTTACCGCCGACGAAACAAGCGATTCGCGCAGTCGTGAGAGGGTGGACAGGATAGTGGGAGAGAGGGGGAGGGAGAAAGGAGTAGAGGGGAGGGAGAAAGGAGCTGAGGGGAGGGAGAAAGGAGGTGAGGGGAGGGAGAAAGGAGAAAGGGGGAGGGAGAAAGGAAAAAATAAAAAAAAGAGGGAGACAGTACTTTTACAAATATGTTCTTTAATTCGTACCTGAAAATCATTTAATAAGTGCCAATTCATTGATGTAATTGAAAAAGACTAAAATTATTTTCATAAAACTCCAGTAAAGAGATTAATTGCATCCAAATGATCAGAATTTTTACTATGCTAGTATATGCAGTAAGGTTTTTCCTAAAGCGTATGTCTGTCCCTTTTCTATATTGTGATCACTTATTGACTAGGTGTCTGTCATCTGTTATCTGTCCGTTGTTAACTTTATAAACAATCTTACCCTCTGACACCACTTAGAGTACCTAGTTTTAGCTTTGCATCCATGAGTTTGATCCATGTATGTAAAACAAATATTAATCAAAGCGCAGTTTGCACTGGTAGTGTTTTATTGCATGTAGTACATAATACCGGTAGATTTTAAAACAAATGAAGTTTTGTGAATTCTTTTACATTGAAAATTGTAACAATTTCAATAAGACGTAGCGCACGTTATTGGGGGCTCTAAACGTAGCGTCATTTGAGCTTTTTTGACGTTACGTTAAATATTACGTCGTGCACCTTAAAAGAGGGTTTAATATCTAGATTTGTATGTCTATGTCCACAATAATTAACCATTTATTGCTCAAATTGTATTTAAATTCGCACACATACGTTTTGCGCATTAATATTTTCCTTATCGAATATTTATAATATGTTCAAGAAACTTTGTTTATAATAACATCGTTTAAAAAATGTCTAATGAAACGACTATAGAAATAGATAAACTCGTGTAAATCTGACAAAAATGTATGTTGTACTCTAAAAATTCATGGAAAAATTATTGAGAAAACTAGAGGTTCCCAGGAGCCTGTATCGCTCACCTGAACCTGAAACCAAACAACCCTTTTTTATCCAGCTTTTCTTTGCTATAAGGAATTGCCCAACACTTCTGCGAAAGTCATTAATTTTTACCTTTTAAGGGAAATAACTCCTATAAGGAGGAGCTTTTGATGCTTAGAGGGAGAAGGGAGGTTCACTTCAAATTTGCTGTACCTGTTATACTTTTTTAACTATCAGTCGAAAACTCTCTTGACTCCCCCCCCCCCCCCCCATTTTCTATTTTAAGCCAACGTAGCTATGTAGGTAGTCAGATGTCATGATTTGCACAACCTAAAGATGATGTGTGCAATGTTTCAAAGCAGTCCTTTAATGGGTTAAAGAGGAGAAGATTTTTTAAAATCAAGTAAAATTGATTAAAAAAATGTTCAAGGAGAATAATTCCTAAACGGTTCATCAGACAATCTTGACCCTAAGTCATTTTTGTAGCCCTCATAGAGCAGAACAATTAAGCAATGCTAACTTTTTCTCTAGTTCTAATAATTTTCAAGATTTTGAGGCAAAAATGTCAAAAGTAATCAATTTTGACAATTAAAGGGCAATAACTCCTATAAGGAGTCCTCATACAACTTCAACCCAATGGAGTGTTTCGTAGAGCTTTTGATTCAGATGAAGGCATGTCTCTTGGGTTTTCCTGTATCTGTTACACTTTTTTAAATATAAGCCAAAAACTGTATTTTACCCCACCCCTCCATTCTATTTTTAGCCATGGCGGCCATGTTGGTTAATCTGCAGCCATGGTTGGTGCAAATGAGAACATTTGACGAATGATGTGTACAAAGTTTCAAAGCAGTACTTTCAGTGGTTTCAGAGGAGAAGATTTTTAAAAAATCAATTAAAACCGATTAAAAAAAGCAATTCAAGGGGAATAACTCTTAAACGGTTCATCAGATAATATTAACCCTAAAGTCAATTTTTCAGCCCTTATAGAGCAGAACAATTAAGCAATGCTAACTTTTTCTCTAGTTCTAATAATTTTCAAGATTTTGAGGCAAAATTGTCAAAAATAATCAAATTCGACAATTAAAGGGCAATAACTCCTACAAGGAGTCGTCATACAACTTTAACCCAATGGAGTGTTTTTTAGAGCTTTTGATGCTGAAGAAGGAAAGTCTCTTTGGTTTTCCTGTATCTGTTATACTTTTTGAACTATAAGCCAAAAACTGTATTTTGACCCCCCTGTTCTATTTTTAGCCATGGCGGCCATGTTGGTTGGTCTGAGGCCATGATTTGTGCAAACTTAGCAGAGGACATTTTACTGATGATGTGTGCAAAGTTTCAAAGCAATCCTTTCAGTGGTTTTGGAGAAGAAGATTTTAAAAGAAAAGTTAACAACGACGACGACGGACGACGACGACTGACGCCAAGTGATGGCAATAGCTCACCTGACCCGAAGGGTCAAGTGAGCTAAAACACGCATATCTAAAATGATATTATATTTTTCAGTGTGAATTTAAAGTGCGGTAAATACGTCGAAAGTCGTAATAAATCGGTAAAAAATTACACAAATGTGTTCGTAACAAACGTTACTAGACATGGTTGAATGTATAGCGCTTTCACAATACATGAAAACAAATTGAAAAAGGGCAAAATTTGAAATTAAGAAAAACGCATTCTTGAAAAAGTGTTTTTTTTTCATTTTAACAGTTTTATACAAATAAAAAACATTAAAATACGGCATCTTTTATAGGTATGTATCCCGTTCTTCACAGTAATTCAGAGTAATGAATACGTCACCATACTAGATTTTGGGTACCTAACACTAATGGCAAATTTCAGGAAAACAAGGAACTAAAAGCTCTGAATGTCCAAATGGCCTGGTCTTGCTTTTCTTGTTACAATTTACAACACGATTTATGGTGGAAATCTTGGTTAAATATTTTTAGTTTCTAATTATTCAAGTATATTGGTTACCCAAAAGACGGATATAGTTCGTTTTGATCCACAACTAAAAATACTTCGTCATCCATTAAAGGTCTCCGAACCAAAAAATATTTACTAGTATCTGAAACTAAAAAAGACCCAACAACCTGCGGTAAGTCTTAGTCATTCATAATTACACTTGTAAAAAAAATTATTTCTACACATGGAAAGCCTGTAATACTCACATTACTCATTACAAAAACTTTAAACATGACACAAAATTTGTGGCCATCTTGAATTTAGGATCTGCGCCAAAATCTTAAAATTTATACAGTATCAATTATGTTTGCTACTCAGATTTTCAGAGCAAGATTCATTTTAATTTCCGCCAATCAGAACATCAATGGCTCTAGTAGCCACAATGCACTTTACAATGGCAGAAAATTACCCTTATATTAGTTCTGCATAATTTGATTTAAATAAGTGAAATAGTTTCTGAAACCAGCTATTTTTAGTGCCTCTGGAGTTCTATGTTCCAGTGTTGTGGCCATCTTGGTTTTAGGATCAGTACCAAAGATTCACGATTTATAGAAAAGTAATACAGTACACTGGTTTATGTATCTGAGAGCGGCCCTAATCTGAACTATTTTTCACAAGCGCAAGGACATGGGTCAACACATGTTTTGGCCAATATCTCACAATGTTATATAGCTACAGAAAAAAAACGTTACATTAAAATGATCAGCACATTCAATCTTTTTTAATTTCAGAAGTTGTTTAACTGCCTGTAGGAGTTATGGACATTAAGTTACGATTTTTTTTAGAAAATTGTCAGTTTTGACAGTATAACTTGAAAAATAAAACAGCAGATTGATATAGTAAATAGCATAAATGATCAGCCAGACAATGCAAATCACTATGTTGGTCTAAATTGTCTGACAAATTTTTAAAGGAGTTTTTGCCCTTTAATAATGACTAGAGTGAAACTGTAAATTGCCTTTAAAAAACACATTTGGTCCAAAATTGTCAGACGAATCCTTACAGGTCTTTTTGCCCTTTAATAACAATTTTGTTAATAAAATATAAGTATTTGCCTTATAAATTTAGAGCTAGAGTAAAACTGTCAATTGCAAAAATAAACAGAAGGACATGGCCTACAAACAATTTGATTGTTTGAAAATTGTCCAGTTACTCCTTATAGTATTATATGTAATTTACTCATAATTTTTCTTGAAATTTTCAGTGTTTGCTAAAACTTATAAATTTCTCAATGAATTATCCTCATACTTACCATTAAGTTTTTATAAAGGAATACATAATTAAACAATTCAACGGTTAACAAAATCGCAAAGTTCCCAAGTCTGAAAATAAGGAAAAAAATCCTTGAACAATAATAACAGGTGTACAACTTCATACATTTTCAATCTTTCTGTGAAATTTATAGTTCTAGACTGAAACTGTAGGAGTTAATTACACAATATATTTACTGTCTTCTGTAAATCTGCTCAAAAATGACCAAGTTCCAAGGTCTGGAAAATTAGGAACATGCTGGAACACTTCCATAATAGCAGGTGCAACAAATTCAATACATGTGCAATTGTTATGTGAAGTTTCAGAGATCTGGGTTGAAAACTGTAGGAAGAGTTGATAAAAATAGATGCCCCATTTCCCCTGCCCGCCTTACCAAACCATACTATGGCCCAAAATCAGAGTGATACTCTAAACTGCAAAAATGATCTGTAAGGCAAGGGCCACTCTAATTAAAATTAAATCTTTCACTTGCTCCCCCTTTTTGTTATTGGTCGCTGCGTTCATCTTTCACTTGCTCCCCCCCCCTTTTTGCTATGGTCGCTGCGTGTTACTACGCAGCTACCAATAACAAAAGGGGGGAGCAAGTGAAAGATTTAACTTTAATTAGATTGGACAAGGGCTACAAATAACTCATTTGGTCCAAGATTGTCAAATGACTTCTTTTTGGAGTTATTTCCCTTGAATGACAATTTATGCCATATAAGAGTTTTCTCCTTTTAAATAAAAAAACTATAGCAGCAAAAGTAAAACTGTAAATAGCACAAATAATCAGGCAATTTATGTTACAGCAGCAAATAATCCCTTTTTCATTACATTTATAAGCACCATTTTTTCAGTTTAAATTCCCTTTCAAGTCGATCAGAACTTCAAGAATTTTTATGTTGCTGTGCTAGTTAAGAAATAACTCAAAAGTCTGAGAATTGATTTGAATTTTGTTTTGAGAAATCTAGACCTAATCATGAATTAATTTTTAACTAATCAAAATTTTACTCTAAATGTAAACCTATTAAATCCTCCGTGTAAATTAAATGTAGAATAATGCTAATCTTACATGATAGTGAACACAGTTTTCTAAAAGTTTAAAAATACAAGATTGTCCTATTGTTAAAGAATTTCTTTTGTGTTTCTTTTTCAAACTACAACGAGACAGTTAACAAGAGACCATAAAAACAACGATGAATTGTACTTATGAATACACTATATTATTTTCTGAACATTTAGGTCTGTGTGGACTACGGGTGTTGGTGTACTAGAAATGTAAGTGGATTATAAATCTATGTGGAAAATAAGTCTGTATGGACCATAGGTCTGTGTGGACTATAGGTTGTATGGACTATAGGTTGTATGGACTAGAGATACAAGTTTGGGTGGACTATGGGTCTATCTGGACTACAGGTCTGGCTGTATTATTGCTATTAGGTTTCAGTGTCATGATTTCATAAATATACCGGTCACAGTTTATGATCCTCATATGTTTTTACCAAAGGGTACGATACACCAATTAAATTCAATTGATAATGTGTCATGAGTCATGCTTTGTTTGTAAAAGTCGTTTATATGCTTCATGTCCCAAATTTATATCAGTTTTGAGTCAAAATTTAGTGATCTTTTCTATTGCTATAGGGTTTTAAAGAGGGAGAAGTGTAAAGAGGGGAGGGAGAAAGGAGCCGAGGGGAGGGAGAAAGGAGTAGAGGGGAGGGAGAAAGGAGCTGAGGGGAGGGAGAAAGGAGCTGTGGGGAGGGAGAAAGGAGAAAGGTACCCCCTGTCCACCCCCTCAGTCGTGTGTCCAGGAAGTGGATAGATTCGGCGGAGGTAGCGTCATAATGTGGGCTGCGATCACAGATTCATTGGTTAAACACTATATAGAATGCGTCAATTTTGTTGCTGCAAAGACAATTGAAGATGAGTCTGAGTTATAAAACGTGGTCTGGCTGGGTTCTTAGCAGCTAATTGATGACGACCTGCACCAGCATTATTGTATTCCAACAGTATACAGTGCAGTTTGAGTAGCATTGGTAATCCTGTGGTCTATATACTAGCCGACTATTTCTGTTGTTGGTGATATTAAAATGTTTCCGCAGGCACACGTTCCATTGCCCAGGTAGCAGAGTTGAAGTCGTTGGCTATAACTATAGCGGACTGCCCCAATCGCTCTTTCTGTCTGTTGCAAACTCAGTCGTGGCATTGCTTCTGTGTCAAAACGGATATTAAGTCATTAAATTTTTTTCGCCTTTTATACCCATACCGAGGCTAGAAAATCATGAACATTTAAAATTTTCAAATTGTTTTCCTCGAGAGGCTTACGCGTACAGACGTTCTTTAACATAAGTTGAAAATCAGTCAAGCAAAAATTTAATTTTAATGTGACTTAGGTCAATCTTGTGTTGTAATTAAAACTTATTATGATTATAATCAAAAAGTACATATATTTTTGCAACACATTTTCTAAAATGAGCCTTTTCATTTCTGGTTCAGTATATGTGTATATGTATATGTTTTTACTTACCTCAAAGGCAACCGCGTGTCTTACTTAAATTTAAATTGGATGAAAAAAAAAGATGAAATGTTGCAACACTTGCCCAATAATTCCTATGCATCTCCTATGCAACTACTAAAAGGACAATGCGCACATAACACCGTTTTATACTAAGTATAGGGTTTATTCACGTTTCTCCAACATTTGAAAAATTTTATTCACGTTTCTCCAACATGAAATGAACAATGGAAGGGCTTGTTGTTTTTATAACAATCAAATATGTTGTTTTAAGCAGTTTACAGTAAAACCTGGGAAATCTATCTGAAATTTATGGCAAAGTTATATATAAAGAAATAAATATTTTTATTTTGTCCTTATATCATAAATCATAGTAATTAAATAGGTGCAATTAAAAGACCATGCAAAGCATTTTCAAATTATTATACAATTATTTCAAAGTATATGCAACTTTACCCACTTAGCAGCAACCGACATTATTTATATAAACGGGACCTTTTACACAGCACCAACCCAGTTCACACAACTTTACACCCTGCAAGCTAGCTTTGATGACTCAGGAGCTTTTTTTCACTACACACAATGTATTTGGCGGAAAACTTAAAAACTTGGGCTTGTCAACGACTACAGAGAAAATGACGACATCAAAAGACTGGTTAGACGCGCTGCAGTACTCCCTCTGGTACAACAGGATCTGGTTAAAGATGTATGCTTAAACGCACTTGAAGACGCCGAGGATATCAACATCGACATGACAACTACACTGATTGTACGTGACAGAACACTGGATAGAGAACGACAACCGCAACCAATGGAACCACTTTGAATAAGCAGGACCAAGGACCAACAACCACTTAGAAGGATGGCACAGCAAACTAAAGAAACTACTACATCACGCTCAACCAAATGTCTTCAAACTGATTGAACTACTAAAGAAAACTAAAGCAAACGCAGGGCTAACCAGACATCGACTCTAATGACAAGACTCATCAACCAACATACTGTAATTCAATTAAATATGTATAATATTCTGTATTTTTTACTTATTACTTTAATAAATGCCTGTTACTTTGTATTGTAATGTTTAATTTGTTATATGGACATGCCTGTTACTTTGTACTTTATTTCAATTAATATATGTATAATATTCTATATTCTTTACTTATTACTTACCAAAGATTCAATTATACATGTTTTACTGTAGTTTTAATTACAAGTAAAATTAATTAAGTTTGCCTACTACCTATTCACGTTTCTCCAACATACTTTTTACCTGAAATATCAAATGTTGGAGAAACGTGAACACACCAAGTATAGAGTATTGAAAAGTTAGTGTTGACTCTTTCAAAGCTGAAATTTTCAGGATATCGATGCTCAAAATAAGGAAATTGTCGTTTCGTGTATTAAAACTTTTCATACTCAGATTGACGCCATTTTGTGTTCAGTTTATTATTCATGACATTCCACAGATTGCTGTCATTTGTTCTTCACTATATTATTCATGACATTGCACAGATTGGAGCTAATATTGCTTGTTTCGTATATTACATGTAGTCATGATGTTGCTAAGATTGGTCTAAGAGAGATTACTCTTATAAAAGGTCAATTTAAAAAGTGATGATTCAAGACCTTAATATGATCCACATTTTGGTAAATGTTTCAGTTCTGTATCTATTATGGTTAAGGAGGAGATCTGCACATAACCCAATGTCAAAAATTAGAATGTGACCTTCACTTTGACCTTGTGACCTTTTTCAAGGTCAAGGTCAATTATTACCAACAGGGAAAACCCCAAGTCTCTATCACTTCTGGTTCATGAATAACTGTGGTACAACTTATACTTGCCATAAAAAAGGGAAATAACTCCTGTTAGGAGTCTTCAAAATCCTTTGCTCTATATGTAACAAATTGTCGCAATCTATAGCTGACCATTTTGCAACAAAATTCATTGCAACATCTTTTACGGTTTAAAAGTTGTTTTACACGCTATCTTTTATGTGACAGGGAAAATAACTATAGTGAAGAACAAGTGTTGGGTGTGCCAGGGTTAACTGCGAAAGCGTAATGTATAATACATCCATTGTACAAAAATGTCTTTACGACATGTCGCGAAACAAAGTTTATAATGGGGTAAAAAAACTTGGCGAAAAGAAGAATAATAAACATACATAAAACAATGAGGCTTCCCACTGAAAGTGACCAGTTCTAAATACGCGAGAAGCTAAAGTTTTTTTGGAACAACTATTGACACTTGTAAGTTGCGACCTGCTCTAATTTCCCATAAAACAGGTAAGGGCAAGCGGTAACGGAGAGCATATATCATCGGTTCTTGTCAGAAACTGTTAAGGGATAGCAGATTAAGTAAGAAATTGCTTAGCTTAGAATAGCTCTATGGTCGAGTCTGAAGGCTAGGAAAGAATTGCTCTAAATTTTTCTGGGGTAGAACTATAGACAGAAGCTGCTCTTAACTGTTCTGGGGGTATAAAGGTTTGTGTTACCAAATTGTCTTTTTTATTTTGTTTTGTTTGTATACTTGGGGAATGTCAAGGGGCTTTTCGTAAACAAAGAAGGCTTGAAGACAACATATTTACTCTCCAAGGTGTCTCTACTATTCAGAAAAGTAAGAAAAAACAAACCTATATTGCTTTTCTGGACCTGTCGAAAGCCTTTGATAGAGTTTGGCGAGACGGTCTTTTTTACATGCTATGGAAAAGCGGCGTACAAGGAAAGCACTGGCGTTTGCTCCGTTCACTTTTTAGCCAAGTCGACAATAAAGTGGTTTTTGGGGACGTCGAAAGCGAATGGTTCGAACAAGAGTATGGTGTTAAACAAGGTTGTGTTTTGTCCCCTACACTCTTTTCGATGCTAATGAATGACTTGGTCGGTATGTTAAAGGAAGCCGGTGTTGGCATTCGGATCTCGAACCATCTCATTAATGTGTTGTTGTTTGCTGATGACATTACCTTGATAGCGGGTTCGGAATCTGAGCTAAACACACTTCTTGATATCTCTGCTAGTAAATGGAATCTGAAATTTAATGCTAGCAAATCGAAAGTAATGATAGTTGGCAAACGAATTGATAAGAGCAAAAAATGGTCGCTAGGTGATCAATTCATATACGAAAGGAACGAGTACCGGTATAAATATCTTGGAGTATACTTGTCACGGACGTTGAAACCACATTTTCACATAAACTCGTACATTAAAGAGAACATTGATAAGAAATTAAATTTTATGACCCGTATTTTGGGGATGCACGGAAACTTTAACCGTATTATCTTTGGGGACGCCCTATGGAATAGCGTTTTAAGACCTTCTATATCGCATGTCTGTGGTTCAAGGATGACCTTTTTCCCAAATTGACAAGGATATTTTGAGTGGCGCTCAGTACAAAGCGGCCAAGATAACATTGAAGACTAAGGTCAATGTACCCAAGTCTTCATTATTGGCCGAATTAGGGTGAAAACCGATTAATGACTTTCTCGACAGACAACGAGTCTCGTATTTTAAATATATCTGTGAACTACCAGAGACAAGACTTTGTAAAGTTATATTTTGGGAGTTAGAAAAGGTTGCCTCTAACGATTGGTCCTACTTTACGTACATTAAATCTATCTTCCAAGATGTTGGTCTCGACTTTATGTTTACTGATAAGGCCTTTAATACAGGAAAATTTAACCTCTTTATGGGACAAATTCAGCTTCAAAACTCACAGTAGATATTTTGTCAAAATCTTCTCTCGCCAATTATGTTTACTTTTACCGACGAAAAGGAAGACAGAAATATCTAGATGTTCAATCAGATTTTGAAGGGGCTAGACTTAAATTTCTCTGCAGAACAAACACCTTGTGTCTTTACGCAAATCTGCAAAGATTTCGCCTTAGTAACTTTTCAACTTTCAAGATATGTGCTGAAAATGTAACTGAAAATATTAATCACTTTTTATTGGAATGTCCTGCCTTAGCTGAAATTCGTAAAGACACCTTCGAAAATATTGATTCAGATATCCCAGACCTCAATTTTAATTTTCTGAATCCTAATGACAAGATAAAGTTTTTAATTGGGGACTGGGCTATTTTATTAATGATGAGATTGGATCATATTTTGATAACATAGGTGTATACTTTATCAAGAGTCTTTTTAAACAGAGGTCGAAAATCTTAAATGATATCTTAAATGATATCATTCTGTAAAATGAACTGTCCATGTTTTATGTCTTAAATATTGCCAATTTATAAGTACCATATATATATATATATATATATATATATATATATCGTTACTTTTATGTGAGATTCGTATTTTTACTGAGATCCAGTTAGATTAAATCTATATGATCTAACTTTATTCAAAACAGACTGTTTTTAGTGTGAAATACGATTTTTTTATTTTTGTATATATACTAGTGCACTATGTATCTTAACTGTTTGAATGACTTTTACCTTAATGATATATTTGTACCTTGTGTTATTTTGCCTGTACATTTATCTTTTTTGTTTTATAATGCTTGTATGTGGACGCAACCACCATTACCCCGATGGTGGTTGCCCCCGTTGCAAAGGGGTAGTTATCCAAATAAACATATATATATATATATGCTTATTTGATTTTTTGGTATTTGTTAGTTTTTTTTTGTTTTGTTTTGCATGTTTATTGCTTGTTGTGGATGTAAGTTTTTGTTCGCCATGGCGGTGTCATTTCGTCATTAGATTTTGTATTTTTTTATTTTGTCTCGTTTAAATAAATTTCCTTTAGTCTGCTGAAAAAATAATCCAGTAACAACACTATTCAAAATGTCTTTTGTGCTGGCAATACAAGTAATTAAGAAAATATATCGCTGGTATGCTTTTGATTTTATGGGATATTCCTTTATTCTATTTATAGATACCTATGGAATACGTACAATGTAATTGTAACTATTTGTCTATAATCTTTCATTCTCCAATAATAGATGCAATCGAAAATTTCAGATTGGTAGCTGTCGATTTTGAAATGGATTGTTTTTCAATTGGATTATCATAAAATGCTTTTTGAGTCCTACTGTCGTCATCTTGTTCAAATAAATGAACATGATCGTCAGAGAGATAAGTCGGTATTCCCATACCCGTTACACAGCTTTTTGTTGCAAACATCTGTACTCGGTCTACAAGACTTCTCGGTACATTTTGCAGTTGATTTTGACGCAATTGTTCAAATTTCAGGTGTTTAATTGCTCCCCAAAGGTTTCCATGACAACCTTCAAGTATAAGTTCAAGTATATTTGAATTATACCCAGGAAATAAAAACCGGAGCATTCTGATGTCGGATATAGTTTCTTGTGCAAAGTCGAAAAACGGGTAGATTGATTCTTTATTTGTTTTCATTCTGTCCAGCAACCCTGCCGGTGCCATCTCCAACTCTTTATCAGCAAAACACCTTCTTTTTCTAATGCGATCTTCGACAGTTTTATAATTTACACGAGAAAATAAGTTCTCCGACAGTCGACATGGCATATCTGAAAAAAATAGAAGGAGCTTAGTTTTGATAGTTTCAGAATATACTGTTTTTCAAGTATACATTCTGCAAAAACAGGAACAAGCCTGCAACAAAACAAATCTAATTAAAGAAAACCCATAGAAATATGTCATATTGATAAAAGGAAACCTACATTTCTAAATCTGCTCAAAATGATTAGTTTTCTTTCTGAATCCTTCTAATCTAAACAAATGAAAAGGATGTCTTAATAAAACAGACCTTACCGCTATTGGTAGACCTATATCGTTCATTTTTCGGTGAACGGATGTAGTGTATGAGTACACATTGTAATAAATTGTGAGCATATTTGGGTAAAATAAAAGGCTTGGAAATAATAGTTATCGTTAAATGGGTGTAATTATAAAGATTAAAGGTTTTTTACGAAGTTCATCGCTGTATGAAGTCGCCAACTCATTCACAAACTTTACTTCACATGAACTTTAGTTTGTGTTGTAAATACGTTGGTCTCGTTCAATTACAGATGAATTCCTCCATAAAGGTTTTTATTCTTAAAATGTATCGTCTTTAAATATCTTACTTGAAACAAAGCCTCGAGACACCGTACGTTGCTGCAAGTATCTAAGATTCTTTTGGAGCATCTTTCTTTGTTGTAAGACGTGCGAGGCATTGACGATTTTCTGTGTGTATTTTCCAGTTACTTCTGACTCTTGGTGTCTTTAAATAAATCACCAATAAATTTATGACTTTTCAGATTGGATCGTTCCATTGTACCAAAAGATTATATTGCATGTACGAAAACTCATTAGTATAATATTATAAATAATTTTTAAAAAGTTATTTTCTTCCCATTATCACCAAGAAAAAAACAATAGCGGTCCATTCTACATAATAAAACTTCTAAAGAAACTTTAAACGAAACATTCTTAAAAGGTTTTTAGTTCTTTGTTACACCAAAGGGTTTTATTTACAGAAAGACCAAACTGATAAAACATATGTATTCAGACAAATAACTACGTAAGCTTAATCGGGCCACTTTGGAAAATAGTATTTTCATTGCGTTTAAACGCAATACTTTGCGATTAAACGCAAAAGTTATTGCGTTAAAAACGCAAAAGTTATTGCGATTTAACGCAAAACTTTTGGTTAAAACACAATATATGCGAATAACGCAAACATTGCGTTTACTCCCAATCTTTTGCGAGTAAACGCAAAAACGCTTTGCGTTTACACGCAAAAATTATTGCTATATTGCTTTTACAAGCAAAATTATTGCGACAATGCGTTGAATAAAAAAGCAGAAATTATTGCAATTAAGCGCAAAAAAATATTACGATTAAACGCAATAACATTACAATACTACAATACTAACTTGAATTCTAGCTAATTATATTATAATTGGTTAAATCTTATATCAGATTTGCGACTACACATGATGTTTGCATGATATCACAATACTTTTCGTTTTTTCGAAATATTTAATATGTTTATTCCCAATAGTGTTTTCATTTCATCGCAATGCGTTTAAATGCAATAACTTTTGCGTTTAATCGCAATAACGTTTGTGTTTAAACGAAATGTTTTGCGATTCCTTGCAATAACTTTGGCGTTTATACGCAAAGTTTTGAGTTTTATCGCATTAATTATTGCGTTCAATTGAAATCTCTTAATTTGTTATGGATAATGTTTAGAAATTCTATCGAATAATCCAAAACAAAAATTAAATACATAAAATGAACTTGCCAATATATGTATTAGAAGAAATTTTTATGTTAACCCTGATAATAACGCCCTGATGCTTATCATAGAAAAATAACTTCCGTTATGTTTAAATATGAATAAACATTTCCCAAGAAATACTTGGCATTAAAACACCAAAACCCTTACCCCGTCCTACACTATGCCATATGATTATCTAGGAGACTACCCCTCCCCTGCAATGAGTTTGTCCAACTTGGACATTTCTTCCAGAGATTACTTTACTTTAGGCTACCAATGGGTTTATGCGCAAGGTAGGCCTATATGTACCCTTCATTTATAAATAGGAGTTAGAAATTCGGTCTCACTCTTTGCCATTCGGCTTTTACAGAGCCTATCCCCCTTTTCCATTGGTCGACTGAAATTCCGGCTAGAGTTAGTTTAGGCCACCAGACGGCTCAAATTCTTGATAGGTCTAGGAGCTATAAACCTTAGTCCATCCCACAATATGTCACATTTAATTCTTTTCTTTGGGGGGGGGGTTAAATCGATGGAATTTCTTACTTCGATAAAAAAATATACAGAGTTCTAACCTTTACTGTTTAAATATATATGAAAATGTAAAAAAAATCACCCATACCATTAAATGAAATGATAATAATAAAAAATGAATATTATATGAACTATGATTATTATATTTAGAAAAATAATTATTTTTGAGGATAGTCGATTTGTTCGGGTTTTTTTTGGTTTAATCGAAGAATCTTTGATGTGACTATCGGTAATTTTTTTTAATTTTTAGTTTTAGTCGATTTTTGCGGATAGTCGACCTACAATCGTCTGCAAGGTCGCTTGAATTCCGCGTTTTTATTTAAAAAACAATATTATCTTTGATCTGCATATCAGTGATAAAAAAAGTCAGACAAATGGAACTATATTTCGGGTAAAGCTTAGACCGTTTCGAATGAATACAAAAAGTTGGACATGTCGTACTATATTAAAGGGTAAAGCTTAGGCCATTTCGCAAAGTATTAAAATAATGTGAGCTAGTAGGCTGAAATTGCGGATGGTTACATAAATGTAGATACATGACTATATAAGTCTATCCCTGACTGTAAATCTAGCCGTCTGCATGCTACAATCTGCTGTAGCTGTAATATATAGCTAAAATTCACAGACTTGGCGTTAAACAGCTTACCTTTACTTATTATATACGAAAAAAAACAAGAGAAATTTAATTGAAGGGTTCTCCGGATATCCCAGAAAAACTGGACGCAATATTGTTTAGCGAAAAGTTTTGAAAATGTACATATAGATAAATGAAATTAGCAATAAGACTTCATCGACTTTAAATATCTGTTTATTAAATATATTTAACCGTTCGAAGATAAATGTCGAAAAATGCAAAACAATGACTTTTGTATTGTATTTTCATAAAATTAAATACAGCTTATTTTCCTATCACAGAATCGTTCGAGTAAAACTGCGATATAGACTGTGCACAAATACTACCGTAAGAATAAAAACAACAATTGCAATGCGTACCATTATAAACATAGCGAAATTTATATAAACAATATCAGTAAATGAAGTCGTCAACAGAAGGGCTATGTTCCAAAAATCTGCTAGATCAAAAGGGCGGTAGTCTGTTCAGTATCAATAAATCACGAAAGAAATTTGATACTAATATAATCACAAATAGTCGTACTTACTTTTATAATTACACAGCATGTGCTGACTCAAAGATCTAAGATCTCAATCTGATAATGTTGATTAAGTTACTATATACAAATAATCAAGTGTTGGACAAGAAACGACCTTGCTCGATTATTTCACAATTGTATACTTCTGGTTAAGGTTTGAATATATGATTACGTGGAAAAGAGAGAGGGGGCGTCAAACATTTGAGGTGTCGTTGATTCTAATGATTCAAGAATTTACACATACATGTATGTACATGTATACAAAATCCTTTTCAGAATCCAAAAGCACTTTCAAAATAAAACAAGGTAAGAAATCCGATCGGTAAACAAGAACCGTAAACAAAAGAATGGTGACAAAATCCATTTTGAAAAAAGACCCTCGACACACAAAAACCTAAAACAACAACAGAAACCAAAAGTTAGAAAGCCCAATCCAATACGAATATGGGTGTACCAAGTTGCTCCGAACGAGGAAGGATTATGATTGTCTAAAGCTAGTTTAAACAAATCTTTCACTTCATATAAATTTATATTTACAGGTCAATTGAAAAAATTGTTCTTATTACAAATTTTTTACTTTTATGGTTAAAAATAATATTTCTGCTCTCTCAAAATAATTTATTTGATAACATTAAGACACGGTATCAAAAATTCACATCACATAAAATACAAAAATTATGACAACCCTTATACACACTTTTGAAAATACATAAAATTATTTTAATTTTAACCCAAATGTATATGAAAATACGACAAAAAATATAACAAAAAGACTTTTTCCTCATAGTCAAAGTCGGATAAAAGTGTAAAATTTAACATTATTTCCCACCTACCATTAATTTATTAATTTTAACTCATCGCCGCTTAAAACATAATTACCATTAATACAAAAAATTGTATTGCCACCCCCCCCCCCCCCCGGCACGAATGCGAGAGCTAAATCCCGCCTCTTGTCCTCAAGTGTTACAGGGTCACGTAGGTGTCCATCTTAGCTTCATATGCACAGTCGTCTTTGGAACCTGTAACGCTTTGTCCTTCATCTTGAATCTGAACCGCGATACAACGTTGACGTGAGGACAGCTGGAGGAGATCGATGTTTACTGACCCGAGGTCATGCTTGGTCAATGCTTGGAAATGACGATTGTACAAAAATATATACATTTGTACGATTTAATGGATTTTGCATCATTTAAAAAATATTTTGAACGTTACGTATTAATACAATCAAACATGGACTCGATATAACAACGTGTGATATATGCCCTCCTTTTCTACAGTACAGGACTCGCAAGCATCATACTGTTGATATCCAGCATTGCAATAGAGGAGTTAGGATTTCCATCATTCATGGTACGAGTATATTAAAAATATTTATCAAATAAGGACTTTTTACGAGGTCAATACGTAGTTATATGGACCGTGGAGGAAAATATTGACCGAGGACGAAGTCCGAGGTCAATATTTTTCTACAGGTCCATATAACTACGTATTGACAGAGTAAAAAGTCCTTCATTGTTATATTACATATAAATTTTTCTCTATTTATTTAAATTTAGAATAATGAGTCGGAAAAGTATATCCGGATCTATTTTTAGAAACAAGCCTTAAATATGCTTAATAAATAGTAACATATCCGGATCTATTTTTAGAAACAAGCCTTAAATATGCTTTATAAATAGTAACATGCCTTAAATATGCTTAAAAATAGTAACAAGCCTTAAATATGCTTTAGAAATAGAATATATACACAGAATATTTTGGGGGACATTGTCTACACGAACCAATCAAAATTAGGACTTAACACACCATATGTAATATCACTTAATATAACAGTAAGCGGAAATCTGAATACAAAAATATTATTTCTATGGTGACAGAATCTTTTAGCATTAAGGTAGTTCACGTGGTCTGTCAATACTGAGGTTGCAGTTCGAGTATCACTTTAGGCAAGGTGCACTCGACTCCAGTCTGAAAAAGATTGTCAGTTTTCCTAACAAAGTTCGGGATTTTCTCCGGGTACTCCGGCTTTCTTCCCATATAAAAACTGAACGCAATGACATAGCTGAAATCTTTTAGTATGGGAATTATTTTAATTCTGAATAACAGATAACAAATCAATTATTTTCGGAGAACAACGCCCTTAATTATTTTTTCTTTTCCAATTAGGTTCAAAAAGATATTTGACTTTCATACCAGTTAATACAAACATTGGGGGTGAAAACATTAATCTGTGTAATGGTTAAGTGTCAATAGATAAAAGAAGAAATGTTATTAACTGAAGTTTCCTCTTTTTTTATTACTGACGGTCAATATATATAATGCTTTAAATAAATCTTGGGATGTTAGGATACGGGTAATCTCCGTCAAGAGTAAAAAATGAACATCATAAATCAAATTTTGAAGCGATAAACACAAAAAATCATCAAATAAAAACTTCTTCTATAATCATTAATGCAAAAACTCCAAAAGGGGGCGGTGTGAAATAAATTATAATGTTAAATAGTGACTTAAAGCTAAATAAGTAATTTGTTCACATAATTTTCGGCCGATTTGCCCCCTCCAATTTAATTCAAACTAATGTTTAGAACGAAGTTAATGTTAGCAAACCATTACAAACGTCATTCGCATTGAAATAGTGGCATAACATGAAAAAGACACGTGTCTCTATTTTTCGGTTATAAACTATAGTTTAAAACTACAAGTAAACAGAGTAACTCAATCTTCAGATAATGTCTGGAAAATAATATACACCACTTTTATGTCTTTTAATCGCTTTATACAAACAATATTTTAGTTTCTTACTTTGTTTAAGTGTGTTGCGCACAGAAATACTCGTTATTTAGCCAAAACATATTTTAGTAGTAGTAAGTAATGGAAGATAATTCTCGCCTCATCTTTGGTAGACTCGCGTTAAATTTTAACGCCCTTTTGCGCATTTTATATATGCGCTTCATCATAAAAAAAATCTATGGATAAAACTAAACCCCTATAGGACATAAACATATCATAGTCGAGGACAATCGAAAGTTTTGAATGGCTAAAATCTCCGATAACAATTTTATGGCGCCACGTCTTCATTTATAAAAATAGAAAGACGAAGAACAGATGCAATTATTTTTTTTGTTTGAAATGCAAACCAACAAGCGACGTAATTATCCACTGTAAAGGTTTATAACACTTATAACAGAGTTACTTACCTTCTTCGAATATGAGAATTTTAGGAAAATAATTAAGCTAGTTGAATCTAATTTATGAAGTCAACTCTAGTAGTCTGGTGAGGCATGTCACTCCGATATGACATACTATGTATTTCCATTCCAGGCAGTTGTATACCTCTTAATGCTCATTGCTTATAGCGGATGGGCAGCAAGTTTCTATTTTAATTAACTTCAACTTCTGTTACAGGTCACCCTTTTCAAAATGCATGAAGGTAAACTTTATTTGTTTCTACTTTAAAGCGATATCTATTGAGCTCTATTTCTTCTTTGCACACAGAATATTTGCCAAAATAATTTTGATAACGTAAGATTTGAAGATTTAAAGAACAATACCGGAAGCATTAGACAAGCTTTGTTAAAACACGATGGTTGTAATTTCAGTTGCTTGGGTTGTCAAATCGATCCTGACATTGAACAAGATTTGCTCGATACAAATCTGAATAAATAATTTTCTGCCAAAGATATTCTATAAGAATTTGAGTGGTATTACTCTTACGATAAAAACTCCAATTACTGAATGTGGCGAAAAACTTCACGCAAACAAACAACTGATATTCTTACAGAATTTTTTTAACAAAGAGCGCTCCTTTATACACTAAAGCACATCTATTGTGTATTGTCAGGATGAGAAGCTGATCTTATATTGAATATAGATTGGTTGACATTCGTGTGATGTGACCTCGCTTCAAGAAGAATAGCGGATTACAATTCACGTTTAAAACGTGAGATTACCGAATAATTTCCAAAGTATAAACTTACCGACGCAGGGCTACTTGTGCCGCCATAACTTTTTGTCGTTCTACAACAAGAAGACAATTTGGACATTGACAGTCACGCCATCTACAGAATCGCTTATGTCCTTTTAAACAGGAAACAACTCCATGATTGCGACATCTTGCACATTTGGGTGTCCTCATTGACTTTCCGTTAAACTTGGTTATCTGTTTGTCTTGCTCCATTACTTTAAATTAGAAACTATGACAACTGTCCAAAAAAAAATTAGATAAAGATAACAAAAGTACTCACATTCTCTTTCGACTATTTTATTATTACCACAGATCTTGGCAGGAAATGTGTTCCGAATGTTCAAAAATGGTAAATTTTATTAATTCTTCTCATGCACAATAAAGTAAGTTTTATTCTTCATATAATAATAATAATAATAATAATAATAATAATAATAATAATAATAATAATAATTATTATTATTATTATTATTATTATTATTATTATTTTTTTTTTTATTATTATTATTACAAAATTATCACGAATTTATGATTTAAGTTCACATGGATTTTAAAGGAAAATATCGATTCCTAATAATAAAACTTATTTTTCGGGTTTCTTAAAATAAAAGTCATAAAAGCACTGTTGTTTTAGTGAATCTAAATTTTCCTAAATTTTCTGCCTCAAGACATATTTATTATTTAATACTTACACATTGATAAGAATGACAAAATGCATGTAACATGCTGACTAACTAGTCTCTGAATTATTTATGCTTATTAATTAAAATTCTTACCCGTATGCAATCCAGAGCAATCTATCACTGAAGACCGGCACAGAATATAAATTAGAGCGTAAAAGAAATCTTAGGATGATTTACAATAGAATAATTTTAATATCGATATCGGATTGGCTAATCTCCGAGTATCCTCACGCCTACTACAGTTGACCAAATCTACTGATATGAAACCGAAAGCATATGTTCTAAAATATATTTGTGCTTATCTTTATTGAACATAGATAAGAATTCCTCGTCAGACACGAAATGATAAATATGTCGGAATATATCTATTTATGCTTCTCTGAGGACGGATATTTCAAAGTACGTTGCGATAGTCTTTAGTGATCTATTTTTGCTACTAATTTCTGTTCAAACGCCTTTATATTTGCAAGAATAAAATTCATTGTTCAAAGAAGACAATAATCTGTCACCGAATATGCAAAAAAAAAACCAAAACACTTCCATACGACAACATACAAATGTATCAGTAAGCTAAGTCTTAAAAAGTTATGCCAAAGGGCATGGTTTATCGGTATCAAGTTTTTATTCAGATGCGGAGTTTTCATGTTATAATAAAACCTTGAACAATGAAACCACATTTATAGATTTCGATTAAGAGTATGCTCATTGTAGCTACCACAGAAGGCTAAATGCTCCTAAAAATGTAGTGGCATTCAAAATTATGTTCCCTCTGGCATCATAAATACAGGGAGTTTTCGCAAAAGGCTAAATTGTTTCGTCCCTACTCGATAGTGCATACTTTTTCAATCGCATTCAAATTTTCTTCCCTGTTAAACTTATATTTCCTCGATTACATCTGTACTGTCCGCCAAAATCTTTTGGGGTAGTAAGCTCGAACGCATAAGGCTCTGATGACCTGCATCTGGAACTAGTCTTTTCATGTCTTTGTGTGGTCTCGGTAGATGTCTTGGAGATTCTTATAGCCTCTTTCAGGATTAGACAGATAAACTACTGTAGTAGTTTTGTTGACATAAGTAGACGGATTCGACGATGTTGTGCCGACCTCGAACATTTGTTTTGTTTTCTCAACGACAGATCTTGGCGTGGATCGAGCTCGAAAAGGGCACGTTATCACACTCCTCAAAGAAGAGGTCACAGATGCCGATCCGCTGTCTATGTGGTGGTTAGGCGTTGACGACGTCGATTAAGGAGTGAGGATACTTGTCATGATGGTTAGGGGTTCCCATATGCTGTCTTTGGAGTATCCCTTCTTAAACCCCTTTCACGGGAGTTGAAGTGTTGATAGAGTGATTTTCTGAAGACATTCAGGCGATCGTAATACAACCATCACCTTTACAATAGCAGGTTGATGAGTAGCGTTTTGTTAGAAAAAACCACGTACTTACTGTGTAGTGTTGGTATGACCTTTTTATATATCTTGTTGACCTATACCTGTTCATACGCCTGCTTAATTTATATTGATTGTTTAACGTCCACATATGATGCAAGGCTTAAGCATTCCTGATCTGTGTTCTTAAAATTGACTACGGCCTTTTTTATTTGGGCCAACACTTAGGAGTGGTATGTATATTACCGCCAATCTCTACACCTTCACATTCCTGCTTCATCTGCTGTTTGCTACGTTTCCAGCAGAGCCCGTCTTTCGGTTGCTTGCTCTTGCATAATATTCCCTTCTGCTTCACTTGCGCACCAATAGCTACAATAATGTAGCTCCTTTTTATCTGTACTGACTAAGAAAAAGAGATATCCCACAACACCTTATTCCACACCTGGTATCCAGATCCAATATCCGCGGGGATCCAATGTCCGCGGAGCCAAACAACCAAGGTGACTGGTTGGTTTCAAAATGATTGGATCAAATTATCACGGCTCAAATTGCTGCATGATAATCGGATCCTATTACCAGTATTTCGAAACGCACCAAATCGCCTACGTTGTTGCCGTTGTTTGGCTCGGCGGAATTCGGACCCCCCCACCCCCTGCGGAATTTGGATTTGAATACCCAGTGTGAATTCATTCGTTTTTACACTTTACTCGTAATCATGGCATTGCTGACAAAATTTGAATTGCGGAAGTGTACATGTATATCCAAAATTATACAGTTCGTCGATTTTAATTTTTCAACACTGACAAAAAAGTTACGAAAAAAGTGTCAAAATTAAGTAAATATACATTAGTTGGAATGTCAACTGAATGGCGGAGATTGAAAAATGTATTAATTACAGAAAGATAGCAGTTTAATACCACGGGGGGGGGGGGGGTGGGGGGTGGGGGTAGTTTTAGGTACAGGTCTGCGGACGGAGATTTTAAAACCTATACCCTATTCATATATTTTCGGACGTTATAAAACATTCATACATTTTTTTATTGCACTTCCCCACGAAATAGTCCATTCACTACCAAATTGATCAAGTGACAGGCACGGATCCAAGGAAAGGCGTACCGGGCGTATGCCCCCTTCCCCCTTTTTAAAGAGAGAGAGAGAGAGAGAGAGAACGAGAGAAAAGGAAAAGGAGTAAGATATTTCATTAAAGAAAATTCATTATTTATGGTCATAGTTGAAAAATAAAGCCATCTTAAAGAAGGGGCAAAAGTAAAAAAAAAGAAAAAAAATACTTTAAGCATTTAGAGTTAAACGCCACTGATGAGTCTTAAGTAGACGAAACGCGCGTCTGGCGTAATGAATTTGTCACCTTGGTAATTTTGATTACATCTTGTTGGAAAATTAGAGTAAAGCCAAATAATTCTATTCATCAATTTTTTTATATTAAGTGCTTTGATTGGATAAAAACACTTAAATGGCGTCTTCTCAGATAATTTATATATCGATATTTCCTCTGAGCGGACTACTTTCAGTATCCAATGTCAAGATGGCGTCCTCCTAGCGTATCGTCAGGGAGAGGGGACAATGTTTTCTCTGCCCCAATGATTTCCAATTAAATCGATTGAGATTTCAAATAAAATATAATATAAATACAATTTAGTGTTTCATTTTGTTTTTTCCCTCTAATATCTACAGAACCGCGATTTATTCAGCGTGAATCGACCCAAAGTCGTTTATATCCAATAATCTAACCAGAAATTGAACACAATCCTTAATTAACGTCTGAAATGATTATTACCGTACATATACAGACATAAAAATGCACGTATGATTATGATATTCACGATATTCACGACAAGAACACACATGGAGATTAGCCATGTAAAAAAGCCTGATATTAAAACAAAATTTGTAACATTTTGATCTGATAAAGTAGGAAGGAAATGTCGATTAATATCTAAGTGAAAGTTAATTGAAATAGCATGAGTTCCAGAATGACGGATAGGAGTAATTATACGGCTATCAGATCTTAAGTTGTCAAAACAGTAACAATTCGATCACCCCTGAAAACAACCAGCAGCCATGATCATGATGATGTTAGATTGTTTTGATAATTCGGTCTTGATAGTGTTGAAATAAAAAATCTGTTTGCGTTAGGATTAAAATCACGTATTATATTATAAGCTGCAACTGTGTTAGAAAGTATTTTCTTCTTTTTTTCTTTTGAGCAAAAAATAAGGGAAAAAGATAAGAAACAAATAAATCGAAAAGTTCTAATCGTTCAATCTCTATTTTTACCACGTGATTAAGTAAAGAGTTGTCTACCTAAATAAAAGATTTATTTAACTTTGAGACTCGCAAAACAGCTGCATTTGGTATGAATTGTAAAAACGCTTAGGAAATAATATGTTTTACAAAGGACTTAACTAATATTATTTTATTTATATTCCATGTTTAAAAAAATATGAATTAAAGAATCCAATTTTTACTTCCTATAACTTTTTGATGTGATAAAAAATTAAAATATATTCAATAAAAACCATTTCCCAAATACCCAATACTCAAAGGCATCTCAAACGAAAAGGAAATAACAAAGGATGAGATGGTTAAATTGCGAGTCGACTTGCGCCCGTTTAAAGCTAGTTTTAGATACAGAATGATAACTTCAAGTAGATTTGTGCACGTCAAATGTGCTTACAAATTTCTCAGCTTTTCTTTTTTTGTATACATTATGAAAAGAACAATGTCTTCGTTTAAATTGAAACTACCATGATTTTTACGGCTTCCAAAATGATATAGCCAATCATGCACGGTAATGTCTTTATGCTGTGCTAAACGAATATAAGCAAACACTGGACAGTTCACTATATTCCGCTATTGCAAGCATCACTTTGCAGTTATCTTGAATGATCGGTGGCTGAGCGTTCACATTATGTAAAACAAAAGTACGCATTATATAAAGGGGCACAACTACTTCTTCACTGAAGATAGATAATGGAAGTGGTTAATTAATACATCTTAGAAACAAAGTAATAAAATGTTCAATCTTTTTGCTTGTTAATTTCTGACTTGCGCATGTTTGACAATATTTTTCACGTAAAAACTATATACAAAATAATATTAACCCATGTACGTGTAGATTGTATATAAGAACATATTATTCTAGTTGTACATGGATAAGGCACGATTTTTGGAGGGGTCTTGGTGGCCAAGTGGTTAAGGTAGTTAGTCTACTATTGATCACGTGGTCTGTCAACACTGAGATTGCGGGTTCGAGTCTCACTGCGGGCAGGGCGCTGTAATAGACTTGGGGGAACGCTCACAATGGTGTGATGGCACAGATTGGAGGCTTAAAAACAAAAACACATCAGCTTCCACTGCTACATTTTATCAAGACAAACAATGACGTCACAACTACAAATTATAGCGAAGAAAAGGGTGACAATTCTATCACACAAACACAAAAAACACATTTACCATTCAAACTAACATACAACAATCCCGCCCGCAAAACAAAAATTTCCTAAATTGTTCAAATGGTAATTTTGTTTTTGTCAAATTGAAATATAGTAATACTGCCATTGTAAAAAAAATATTTAGACACATTTCGTTAACATAAATGTAATTTGATCATTCGACCAACTAGTAACCATTTTATTAAAACATCCGTATCAACGCTGCATAACCTGAAAGTCTGGCATCTCGGACTCCTCCCTCGGAAGACCTTATGCACGCATTACTTTCACACAACAATTAACAGTGATACCAATCAATTAATGGCATTTTCTACTAGTTCAAACAAAGTCATATAAAAGCTGAATACAATTTGATAAAGTCATCAGAGACCTTAAACTCTTACACACCAAGGTTTTATTTATGACCAATATCACACCCCTAAATGACAAACTCGCTCAGTTTAGAATACGTTCATGTAACCAAGGAACAAAATAACCTTTCATCGAAGTTACTAAAATTTCCAATGTAATACTTTAAAATTTTCATAACTTCGATTTCTTTAACACTGTAAAATCGGCGATATAAATAATAACGTTACACTGACATAAACAATTTGAAATGAATGAGAGAGGTGCACACTCAAAAAGTCTTGAACTTCCATATTATCAGTGTTGATACAGTCAAAGTCGTAAATCATTAAAATGTATTGGCAGGATGCAAACAAAACACGTGCAGTAAACTTCGAAGTAAAATATTCTAAAAGTTCAACAAATTTATAATCCAAATGGTAAAATGCAAGTCCAAAATTCCATCCGATTTGAATTGAAAATCAAAATCCAACATGGCACCAAACGATGCACGAGGTCGACCGAAATTCAAATAGTTCCAAAGTTTTAAATGTCCAAAATATCTGGGGAAACAGTTAAAAATTCCATCAAATAGCTTTAAAAGGATCACTTTAGGTTCTCCACCATGTAATAGACTTGGGGGAACGCTCACAATGGTGGGATGGCACAGATTGGAGGCTTAAAAACAAAAACACATCAGCTTCCATTGCTACATTTTATCAAGACAAACAATGACGTCACAACTACAAATTATAGCGAGGAAAAGGGGGAAAATTCTATCACACAAACAAAAAAAACACATTTACCATTCAAACTAACATACAACAGCGCGTCCGACTCCGATCTTAATGAACAAGGATTGCCAGTTTTCCTACCGAAGTTCGGGTGTTTTCTCCGGGTACTCCGGCTTCCTCCCCAAATGAAAACTGGACGCCATGATATAGCTGAAAAATTGTTGAAAGTGGCGCTAAGACTTCATTAAAAAAAACAAACAATTTTTGGAAATGAGCCAAATACATTTTATTAGATAAAGTTTTTGACAAGATATTGAACAACACTATTTAACAATCGGAACACAACTTATATAAGTCATGAACATTTTAAATTACTGACTTAAGCTTCAATGAGGAGTGGGAGAACTTCCATTTTTAAGCACAACTCGTGGTAGACCAAAATAGATAAATTGTCCGGTCTTCAGCTCACTTTCTTTTTCAGCTTCCGATATATTCATTCGTTTTGCTGCTATACGGTGTGTAGTATCAGTAATCATGATATTACGTGCAAGTGGAGGCACTAGTAATGTTGGACTTCCATGCGGGACACCAGAAAAGATGCCCTGTTGTACTCCGTTTTCGACGTTTTCTTTCGCTGTTTTGTATTTCGTGAAATTAACAATTTTCTCTGTATTTCCAATCCTCCACATTGTCCATAAGTGCATATTTTTCAATGGATCAAATGTAAATCCGTCTTTATCCGAAGAATTAGAGGACGAGGCTTTACTCCTTGCCGACAGTGGAGGTACTCGACTTTTCGACGGGTTATTTGCCATGGCTGTTATTTCGGCTCAATTCATTTCCTGAAAAGAGTTAATAAATCTTAATTTTAAAACACTATCCATTGTTGACAATCAAAATTTATTTGAATATCAAAGGTTTATTTTACATGTGGTGAAATATTGCAACATTCAGTGGCAATTTTTTTCTTTTAGCAAATAATTATGGGACAAAATTTAAGGAAACATTGCATGTATTCAAGTTTTTTTTGTCTATATGTATTGTAATTGCTTGTACTTACTCCCCATTATACATTTATTTAATTACTATGGAGAGTGACAACTGTCATGACTGTGCCGCAAGATATACCAAAGTAAGCAAAAACAAAGTTTAACAATTAATATTCATGCAGTAAGTATACAATTTTCGTTTGTTTAGCAACAAAGTACAAAGCAGATACCTCAAATGTAAGTAATTATTAGCTGCGATTATTCAGTACTAATTAGTCACTACCTAATTACAATACCATAGATGCAAACGTAACGATTTGGCGCTTATATACATGTATAAATGTGTACTTAAAATACGTTCCATAAGTAATAAACGGATAGATGTTTGTATATCTTCAGGGCTGTCAGACGTATTAATTGCCAATGCTATCGATTGCAATATTTATACAAGTCTTAAAATTATACCCAACAATGTTAGAATTAGAATCAATATGCAATCAATTTGTTTGCTCACCTCTTGCTTTCTATATATATGTAGGCAGAGTGTACTCGACTCCAATCTTAATTGACAAGGATTGCCAGTTTTCCTACCGCTGGTCGGGGGTTTTCTCCGGGTACTCCGGCTTCCTCCCCCAATAAAAACTGGACGCCATGATATAGCTGAAAAATTGCTGAAAGTGGCGTTAAACACCATTAAACAAACAAACAACAAAACATATATATATGTAGTACGAAAAGTCCATCTTTACATGCCAGTACTAATATTCTGTATACATCTCAAGATTCATTATGCCCCCGACTTTCTAGAGGTAATTGTTTCCTGTGCAGCACGAGCCAAAAGCGAGGAAATTATACCTCTCCAGACAACACTATGAGATCACTGTTCCCGGTGAAGAAGTCCATAATATTTTTAGTATTGACCCAATATTAAAAAATTGAAACGAATCCACATATTATCCATATAGAACTTTGTATATCTACCAATAAAATAAGTACACTGACAACGGTTTATGAGACGCGGAATGTAATGGAACCAGTAATAAGTTTTACAACGATAAAGTAGTTCCCAAACAAAACCAATCAATTTGATTATTTTATATTAAGTCCATGCTGATGGCCAGGGGTATAAATCTTAGGATTCTTATCAGAACATTAGTTAAAACGCAACGAGATTAATACTTAAATGTTTGTTATAATCATTATGACAGATCACCAACCAATATCCCGTTTAAACAGTGATCAATCGTAATACGTGGACCATACTATGAGGATTCCCAGTGCTCGACCCACACCTAAGTCTTAGCTCTACCCAATATCGCGGATAAGGGATATCCATATCTATATGGCTTTATAATACCGAAACCCTTTATATATTTCGAAAAAAGTAGGCCCATTGTAGCCGCTACGAGAGGCCTCATTCTCCATCCGCAACCAATACTCCGTACGTTTCCATGCTGTGATCTATTGCGTTTCACCTTCGATTTATTATTTGTATACCTATTATTTGTATACCTATTATTTGTATACCTATTATTTGTATACCTATTATTTGTATACCTATTCTTGTTTTGTTTGTTTGAATAGGGTTTAACGCCGCTTGGAGAAATTTTCAGCTGTTGCAGATGAAGACGGGGATCCGTTGAAAAACCCGACATTTGATCGCTACGAAAAATTATAATCATTATTGATTAAGATTGGAGACTTGAACAGGAAACCTCAGCGTTGAGAAGTCATCACTATGCTATAAAGTAGTAGATGACTGAATACCCTAACCACCCGGCCCCTACTTATTATTCGCTGTTACGTAAACATTAATCCTTATTGCAGTTTACTTTGTGTTGTCTGATGTTTTATATTTTGCTTGGTTGTTTTGTTTGGTTTGTTTTGGACTTGTTTTTCGTTTTGTAATTTTTTTCTTGTTTTGATAAGTTGTTTAAAGTTACAACACCTTCACAAGTAAACACAATTATTATTATTATAATTATTACATATAGTAGTGGCATGTTAATCATTTATATTATGGCATATGTTTAGAGTCAACCTTATTTGCAATAATTATTACACATTACATATTTATACAATAATACTGTTTTTGTCATGTCATATGCAAAAATATGTCCCAATGTTAGAAGGCATAATAAGGGAAGTGCATTATGCCTTCTAACATTGGGACATATTTTCGCATATGACATGACAAAGATAGTATTATTGTTATTATTACTATGAATGTTAATTGTTCCATAGTAATAACTAAAGATCAAATCAGGCAATGGTATGTGCTAACAAAATTCATCCCAAATTAAACAAGTTTAATAAACATTATAAACATAATAAACATTGCCAAACCTACATGTTGACATTGTCCTTCAGCCTGTTGGCAGACAATACACTTTAAAGCAAAACTTCTGTAAGATAATATTTTCGCATTGTATAAAGCGCATAGCTGATGTCCAAAAAATCAGTCATGACATATTTATTAAGCAACGCCCAATAGCCCCGCCTATATGCATATGGCATGTAATATGCCATGTAATATGCTTATGCATAATACTACTACGCTATTTGTTCTTTGTTAAAATATGCCAGAATAATAGAACTCCAATTATAATGAAAGTTATTTACATGAATAGTAATAATGTTAATTACAGATTGCTTTGCTATGTTATGTGTTTTAAGTATTATGCCAAAATTGCATGTAGCAATATATATAGGACATATAGACATATATTCCAGTGCAGTATGTATATGATTGTTCACATTTCTTCTTTTAATAAAAATCAAAATGCATTTGAACGAGGGTGTTAGGGTAATTATCACACGAAGAAAAAATCTGATAATATAGTGATAATTTTTTCTTCATGTTATAATCTACCCTAACACCCTCGTTCAAAGTCAGCATGATCACATTAAATCTAGCGTTGCCACAAAAGTGTATTAGAAAGGGATGTCGGTTTCAGAGAGACATGTATCTAGAGAAATGTTTTATGCACACACATTGTCGTAAAACATGGATTCCAGCGTTAAATAATGCGCAGTGGATTATGGTTTTATTTAAGAAATAATTCATGGCTGCCCCAATTTTATGGATTATTTAAATATGGGTAAGCATTATATTCATGAATATTTTGCCATGAGCGTTAGCGAATGGTAAAATATCATGAATATAATGCTTACCCATATTTAAATAATCCATAAAATTGGGGCAGCCATGAATTATTTCGATTCTGATATGAAAATACAGAAATTTTACATTTCGCGACTACCTAGGTAAAGGTTTATTTTGGCTGTTCTAATTTCCGAGAACCTCCCTTGTTTCGAAATTATTATATTTCTCGTGTAAAATTTCGTAGAAAAAAACGAAGAAATATAAATTAAAAACAAAAAACATATTTATTAACATTTACAATAAAATTTAACAATCAAAACAAAGAACGACAAAATTAAATGCTTCATTACATCAGTCGTAAAGTGGCGTGTCTGGGACTGTTCATGTGTTGCTGTGTTTGCGTGAGAAATGAAAACCGCTTACCGCATTTGGTCGATCTTAACTATTGCTCCTGTGTTAGATCCACAATGGTAAAAATTTAAATCGACAGTTATTTTCCACAATTAATCAACATTTTGAAATTCGGTTGCGTTTTCATTTTGATACGTAACGGTAAATTCGTTTGTGGTGGGGGCGGGAAAAGTCTCGCGGTTTGCATTGAACGTCATTGTAAACAACGCAACGTCCCTTGAAAACACAACGTAGCTAAAGTCAAGGAAGACTTGTAAACAATAAAGGCATAGAATAGAAAATGGACTTGCTATCGTGAAAACATGTTATCTATTGGATTATCTTACAAAGGTACAAAATAAAATAAATTTTAAAGCAAAAACATCAACACACGGGGGTTTTTGAAATGGCTGGAACAGCCGTATTTTGTTGAATATTTAAATAGAGGTGTGTTTCCAAAGCGTTTGAAGGACGTCATATTAGAATAAAGGTTATGTTTGAAGGTTATACTTAAAGTTAATGATGTGTAAACGACTTAAATATAGACGTAATTTCCATTTTGTACATTTTACTACCAAATCGGTATGCGATACAGGTATACATTTTAACAAAGATTATATGCAAATTGCTTTGAAAGGTTGTAAACGTCATGTCATGTTCACCATGTTCGATATTATTAGGATATTACGTAATGTAACGATTCATATAGTTTTTCCCATTTTGTTTTCATTGCGTTTTACTTACGAAAAATAATTCAAATGACAAGTATATTTTATCTTGTTTGCTAATAAATCCATTCTTTGCTAAAATATTTAGAAACTGAAAACATTATCAGTTATTTCCTTTACAAGCTTTTGGAAACATTTAACCGGTTTATGGAAGGTTTAACATCCCGAGGACACTGATACATCGTTAGGTACCTTCATATAGCCCTGCCGTTGATATCTTTTTTAAAAGGGGGGGTCGGTCGCCGAGTGGTTAAGGTAGTTCTTCTACTATTGAACACGTGATCTATCAATACTGAGGTTGCGGTTTCGAGTATTACTACGAGCAGGGTGTACTTGACTCCAATATTAAATGACGATGATTGCAAGTTTTCCTAACGAAGTACTTCTGCTTCCTGCCCCCCCCCCCCCCCCACCCCCCCGATCCCAAACCCCAAATAAAAATTGGACGCCATGACTTAGCTGACAAATTGCTGAAAGTGGCGTTAAACATCATTCAAACAAACAAACACAATCTTTATTAGGGCTCTCGAAAGGAGTTACTTTATCTGAAGCACGGGAAATATTTTAACATGTAATTTTTTGTTACTGTATTAATAATACGGAAACCGCGAGGCTTCATAACATACTTCTAACTTCATAGTTCAGACTTCTGATGTTAAAACTTCTCGTTTCATACTTCTGACTTCATATTTTTAAGTAAAAGCTCAGACTTCAGAATTCAGACTTCTCACTTCAGAGTTCTGTTAATTATATAGCATATATTTTCGCGCCAATCATAAATTGGAAAACACAGAGTCGTCTTACCACAGACTGTTAATAATGATAGAATAAAGAATTTTAATTCAATATTTTGTTCTAACTTGGGATGGTTACATTTTTTGTTTTTGGGATATTATCTAAGGTAAAAAAAAACAATCCAAGTGTATGAAAGGCCATCAGATAAGAACTATAAGAAAAACATGTTTGTAATATTTTATGTAATTTAAAATCTGCCATTTGTCTCCATTTTATATTTTAGAATTAAAAAACAAATCTGCATATAATGTTATGAAAATCCTAATTATTTGCATAAAATTGTTTGCGGCCGTAAAAAACAACTCCATGTGAATTGATATGAATAAAAATGTTCTCCGTTCAGAAATAATTTGACGCGAAAATCTGATTGGCGCGAAAATATATTCTAATATAATTAACAGAACTCTGTCCGAAGTGAGTCTGAGCTTTGAACTTAGACGTATGAAATCAGAAGTATGAAGCGAGAAGTTTTAACATTGAAGTTTGAAGTCAGAAGTCTGAAGTATGAAGATACCTCGCGCTTCCGTAATAAGGAAGGAGGCCGGAACTTGACACAATTTTACAACTTCATGATAAACAACATACTAGTAGTTAATAAGACGTTTTTCTAATATTTCTGAACAAAAAAAACATGCCGATGCCGTTTGTACCTTATGAAAAAGTGCTGAATTATCAAGCAATAATTTTTATTTATGGCATATTATCTACAGAAGTTGAAAGTAAAGATGTTTCTTTAAATGTATGTGCCAATTGGCCAGCCTTTTAAGACGTATTATCTACAAATACACGTTGAAAATAATTACGTTTCTTGAATTGTCTGTTTATGACAATATAAACAACAATTATTTAATATTTTTTCAAAGTATCAGTAAATTAAAGGCCATTTAATTCATTGCTGTCTAGGAATCTACGGAAGCCTTGGAGGGCCATTTTGACTTTTAACTTTTAACTTACTAATTCTAACTTTTGTGTTTTGAGTTATGACTATTGACTTATTATACAAGCCGACTGGGGACATTTTCACTTTTAACTTTTGACTTTCAACCTTTTGACTATTGACTTTTGTCTTTTCACTTTTGACTTAAGACTTTTTACGTAAGCCGTGAAGGGACATTTTTGTCTTTCAACTTATTACAATTGACTTTTTACTTTTTAACTTGTGACTTTCAAGGCGGGAAACAATGTTCAAAGACAATCCCACCTTAGTTAGATTTACTAAAACCTTTTAATTATAAAAATGTGAGCTCACTGACAAAAATATCTTCAGGAAAAGAGCAAATTTCTGTTTCAAAACCATGTAAGACAAAATTATTTAAAAATTACACATGTATAACGAAAATGAATGGATTTTCTTCTTTATGCTGTTGTATAACATCTACATGAATATGAAATTTTAACAGTCGCATTATTTCTGTAACACACTTCATTCTGACCTTTTCTTTTGTGTAACGTGCTCAGTGTTAAAATTCAACAGATTGGATTTCTGGAGAAAGAGACAGTTGTTTATTAACATAAATCAATAAATTTCATCGAACAGCGAGACATAGATATACAATTTATATATTGGAAAAGTTTGTGTTTTGTGCAGCTGTACAATCTTCAATTTTTCCAGCCTAAAAAGTCATAATTTGAAAAGCAAAAAGTCAAGTGTAAGAAGTTGAAAGACAAAAATGTCCCTTCACGGCTTACGTAAAAAGTAAGAAGTCAAAATTCAAAAGTCAATAGTCAAAAGATTGAAAGTCATAAGTTAAATGTGAAAATGTCCCCAGTCGGCTTGTATAACAAGTCAATAGTCAAAACTCAAAACAAAAAAGCCAAAAGTAGTAAGTTAAAAGTTAAAAGTCAAAATGGCCCCCCAAGGCTTCCGTAGGAATCAGAAAATACAAGCATACAACTGTAGTGTTCAATTGAAAGTTTGTTGGTTCAAACATTCGTGTTTCGTCGTATTTATAGTCTATAATTATATCAGCCTTACATTTATTGCATAAATAAATCTGATATTTATTATGTCCAGCCTTAGATGTATGCAAGTAACTGTGTTTATAAAGATGTCATAGTCGTTATAGAGCTTATTTCATCTTAGAAAAATATTTTTTTATGTTTGGGGAGCTGTAGAATAAAATGATTATGAATAGTATCAAAGCCTCATCATATAAAAATATTTTGTTTATGTTGTTGAGGTACAAAACGTCTGGATTAAGGGTGGGATTAAGGGTGGTATATGTTGTCAAGATACAGACTGTTTATTAAGTAAGGCTGTTATATGTTAGTTAAGACATAGAATGTCTTGATTAAGGCTGGTATGTCTCAGTAAGATATAGAATGTCTTGATAAAGGCTGGTATATGTTAAAAAGATATAGAATGTCTTGAATAAGGCTGGTATATGTAGTAAGATGTAGAATGTCTTGAATAAGACTGGTATATGTTGGTAAGATGTAGAATGTCATGAATAAGGCTGGTATATGTCTTGAATAAGGCTGGTATATGTTCGTACGATATAGAATGTCTTGATTAAGGGTGTTATCTGTTGGTAAGATATAGAATGTTTTGATGAGGCCTGTTATTTGTTCTCCTGATATCATACATGTCTTGATACAGATTGTTACATGTTGGTAAAATAAATATTGTCTTGATTTAGAGTAATGTTTTTGTTTCGTATTAAAGCCTTAGAGGGTAATTTTATTGCTCAATATAAAAAAATATATATTACCAACACTTTAAAAGTTGTGGCTATTAAGTATAACGTTGTTATCACGAATTAAAAATTTAGTAGACTCAAATAAAAAGCTATAAGCACAAGTTACAGCTGTGAGTTAGACAAAACATTTTAATACAGTGATATTTCTTGTTCCGCTAAAATGATGCACT